>CAUYQG010229535.1:0-16728 GCA_963574415.1 Tarsius wallacei
CCCGCCTGGGCAGGCGAGACCTCATCTCTACAATAAATCAAAAAATTAGCCGGGCGTGGTAGCACACGCCTGTAGTTCCAGCTACTTGGAAGGCTGAGGCGGAAGGATCGCCGGAGCCCAGCAGGTCGAGGCTGCGGTGGCTGGGAGCAGCCACTGCCCTCCAACCTGGGCGACAGAGTGAGACTCCAACTCCAAAAAAATAAAAAATTAAATAAATAAATAAATAAATAAAAGAAAAAGAAAAAGGTTAAATATGATTATACCCAACGTTTTAGGCTTCCAAGGAAGATATGTTGATTTAAAGCCATATCTGACATTAAAAAAATTATCAGGATAGTATAAGAAACTGACCTTGAAGTTCATTATTAAATAGAATCTGGAAATCTGTCAGATTCACAGGCATTCAGAAAACAACACGGTTGAAGGAGGCACTGAGTGAAAAAGCCCTTTCCATGAAGCCAAAGCTTTAGTTAGAAAAAATATCTGTTCCCTCATGCACTCATTCATTAACACGATGATCATGAGGTTTGAAACACTGATAATGTTATTTTATTTTTTTAGAGAAGGAACCCCTCAATTACTTCTTCTGAGGTGAGCTAAAGATAGGTTAATTCAGAAAAGTCAAAGGCATGCCATCACATGAACAACATACCCTAAAAGCATTTGTAGAGACTGACAGAAATGTGCATTAATGTACTGTGGTGCTCACTGCAATTATGCATAGGCACTAAACTATGCATTTTAATGAGGGACAACATACTGATCCTATCACATATTATAACCCATAAACCATTTCTTATGTCTATTTGAATTCTCTTCTGCACTGAGCCAGACTCTTATTTTTGGACCTACTGTTCTTTCTGCCAGGGTCATGCCCCCTGCCCTTCCCAAGCCCCTATTCTTCATGATTCCTGTAACCTCAGGCTCTCCTGCTAGAGACCATTCCCAGACACACGCCCTGATATACATGAGATGTCCTGCATGTTTGCCAAAGAACCTCGTACCTATCACCGTGCACATCACACAGAACCAGCTATGCCACTTACCCTACTCGATTATAAAGTCAGTGAGTTCAGGGTCTTTGCTCCTTCACTATGGTACACCGGCACCTAACATGAGCCCAGCACACGAGAGGGGGTCCATGAGTTTCTGCTGAATGCGTGAAATGTGCATCTATATCTCTAGTTTGAAAAGCATGAACCAACACAAAGATCCTTCAATTTCTTCTTTCTGCCAGACAAGTACTGGGGCAGAAACCAATGAATAACCTACAGGTGCCTCCTACAGGACTGGAGGTGGGATCTAAAATTGAGCCTCTCTTCTATTCTTAAACACTTTAACACTGGCTTCTCCTCCCAAAGGCAAAGCTCTACCAAGTTATTTAAATTTCATTTTACATGACTGATTTATGAGCCTCTTCAGAGGAATATGAAATGGTAAAAATACCTCTGGCTAAAAATAGTCTAGCTATTGATCACAGAACACCTCAGACAGACCGTAATGTCAGCCACAAGGCAGATCCCAAAGCAGGAGTCAACCCTTGGGGCACAGGGAGCCTGGCTGCAAATTCAGGGCCTGAAGTCAGTGCCTGTGCTCGCCTGGGGGTCCCGCAGGCCCAAATCTGCACAAGCCACACATCTGGAGCAATGGCCCATCTTTACTCTTGTTACTCTTAACTCTTATGAGAAAATCACATTATTCCTATTGGCTCTAAGTAGACCAACACTATAGTCTAAGCACCACAAGCTTCAAGAGGGGACGTGGTGGGAGGCAGGGGTAGAGAAAAAAAGAGATATGAAGAAACAAAGAGACATAGAACATTTTCCTGGGTGCCCAAATTTTACCATGTGCCATCCCTAAGAGGGCATGTTGGACATCTAGTTCATTCTCGTGAGTGTGTAAGTCTGCATAAAACACAGCCTAAAAAGAGAGAACTCCATTTATATGCATGAATTAGCAACATAGAGCAAACAGACCCCTCTTGGCCCCACTGACCTCTACATCCAACATGACTTTTCCTGGCCTGCTTCCTAACTATGGATCAGTCTGGACACTGCATTGCCTACTCACCAATTTAGCTGATCAAAAATTAGGAATGACTTAATTAAATGGCAGGAGGGTTTAGATGTACAAAGCGAGTCACCAAGTCAATCTTGCCAGCGTGCCAAAGTCAGCTATGGACAGAAGCCAAACTGGACATTAACCAGCTCAGGTCTCTCTGCTGTGTCTTTTATTACAACACTAACCGTCTGCTTAGTGTTCATTTTATCTTCTGGGATATTAGGTCCATGAAGGCAAGAACTGGACTCATATGGTTTACTACCATATGAACAGAACCTAGAACAGTACCTGGTATTCAGTGGGCACTCAATAAAGATTTCTCTTCTGCATGGTTCCAGGGGCAAATGAAGAAGGAAGAAGAAAAACAGACTATATCTAATGTTGCTTGCAAGGGGTAGGATGGAAATTAGAGATGGAATCACAAAGAGGTCCCTCACTACAATCAAAGGCTGCAATGGCACTGGCCCCACCCTGACTGAGCAAGGACAGCAGAGACAAGTGAAAAACCCTGGGCTGGGTTTTCCGGAAGTTTAGTGTCATCACCACGCTGATGACGCCACCCTTTCCCTGCTTCCCAACACCTCAGATGCCAGCTGACATTTTCTCTAATCACATCAGAAAAATAAATGATGTCACCGTGGCAGCCCTCTCAAAATAGCAAAGAAGCAAGCCCGTTCCAAAATGGGCCACATTCAGTATTACATAAGTCTTGACGCTCTGGGCAAAAAACCCCCACATTTTCAGAAGTCTGGCTGGGACATAGCGAACTAATGGAAAAAGGACTCGGCAGAGAGACAGGGAAACTGGATTCCAGCTTCAGTTTTGCTACTAAATCTTTGTCCTTGGGCAAGTCATTCCACTGCTCTGGGCTTTATTTTCTGCATCTGTAAAATGAGCGTGGTATCCCGAAGAAGACAGGGGTGCTGCCTTCCAGTTCTCAAATCAAAATCACATGGTCCACCCATAGGCCACCTCTAGCAGACCTCTGCTGTCCCTTCAAGGTCATTCTCCTCCAGTCATCAGTGAAAATTCCGTCCCTCCTCCTCATTCCCTCAGTGTGGCCTCTCCACACTGAAAAATCTGTTCTCTAATGTTTTATCAGCTTGAAACTGTGGCTTATATTGAAGCAAAACTCCCCTGGGTTTGGACATGGGCATGTTCGTGGGTGTGCTTTATTCTTCCTACAAAGCATAAGCACCTTAGGGAAAGACACCAAGCATTTTATGTTCCTACACACACCTAGCACAGTGCTGGGCACATTACAGGGCACTCGGGACTTCCCAACCCTACTGGCAGAAAAATGTGTAAGTAAATTTGGGATGACAGTCTCTAAATCCCATGAGATCAACTCAGACAGCAACTAGCTACCAAGTTCATCCTTTCTTGTTAAGAGATACCTTACTGCAAGTTTGCCAGGATTGATTTACCTGATTATGGGTAGTGCTCTCCAACAGCTCCGAATACTCTTCAATAAGTATCTGTTTCAACTGGACTTTTAAAGTCACACTGACTTTGTGAAGACAATGAACAACTTGTTTCTGGGATTTGCACTCCCAAGACATATAGATACCTCTCTACAGAGATAAAGTGAGACTTGCCAGTACAAAAGAACAAAACACAGCTGACCCCTGAACATAGGGGTTAGGGGCACTGGCATCTCATACAGTCGAAAATCTGCATACAACTTTTGAATCTACAAAAATGTATAGTAGCCTACTGTTGACCGATACCATAAACGACACATATTGTATATGTTATACATATTATATAACTGTATTCTTACATTAAAATAAGCTAGAGAAAAAATGTTACTAGGAAAACCATAAGGAAGAGGAAATATATCTACTCTTCATTAAATGGAAATGAATCATCATAAAGGTCTTCATATTCATCCTCTTCAGATTGAGCAGGTTTAGGAGGAAGAGGAAGTTAGTCTTGCTGTCTCAGGGGTGGCAGAGGCACAAAAAAATCTGCATATCACAGTTTCAACCTCAGTGGCACAGTTCAAAACCGAGTCGTTCAAGGGTCAACTGTATTGCCAATTTAAACAACTTCCTCTGTGACAGAGTATACATATGATTTCTACAAACCAAGTTGATTCGGTCCATAGAGGGCCTCGGGGCAGAAGCAGCCCTGGAGTCTTTTATTTCAGTTTGAAAGAAAAGATTTTTAAGGTTGAAGGAAAAATCCATAAGCAGGAGAGCCTTATGGGAATGTTAAATAATAGATGTTTGCATTTTTAAAACCAAATCTACCATCTGTGTTTCCAAGGGTCCCCAGAGTGTAAGTCAATTGTGCATGGGATGGTAACAACCCACTTTCTCTCACAAATGGGACTGGAGAACTCCTGTGAGGTGTTTGGCAGGGAGCACAATTCCTGGTGTGTACCCTGGCCAAATAGGGTCTTCCCGTATCTGAAAGGCCACCTGTTTGGTGAAAGTTACAGCTCACAGAGGGAGTGGTGAGGAGGGAAGGAGCACCAACTAGACAGGCAGATCCAGTCAAATCAACCCGGTGCCAACGGTGTGGCAGATGGGCAGCTCGCTCTGTGTCCCCATTCAGATGGCGAGGGGAGGAAGGGAAGACCAGACACTGTACACACTGAGGGTGCTGTCCACAGTCACTCGTTCGAACCAAGAGCTCCAGTGTCCTCCCTGGAAACAAGACTCTTTCAGTCCCATTTTATGAACAGAAAGAGTGATTATATGAGGCTTGAACATAGAAACTGATGGGAAGGACCCAAGTAAAGTCTTTAAAAAATAAAGACTTTGTTTATTTTATGTTTAAAAGTTTAAGGCCATTTCCCTGCATTTTTATTCCAAGTGTGTGGTTTTTTTAAATCACTGCTTTTCTCTGATAAATGGCATACTAAAAAACAACTCGTAATTTACCCTTAGGTATACTCACTCACAAAAACGTGAAAGTGTACAAGGATATTAAGTAAGGCACTATTTTTAACACGAGGAAAATCGAGCAAAGCTATGTCTTCATCAATAGCAAATTTGTTAGATGGATCATGATGCATTCATACCATGGAATACCATGCGACAGTCAAAAAGAATGGCATAATTCTGTATTTGGTGCACAAAAGATGCCTGAGACATAAGTTACAACAAAAACAATTTCACATGCAAGTGAAGAATAGGATGTGTCATGATTTCACTTGGAAAAACAAAGAAACTCTGTGTGCATAAATTACATATGATTGCATGTACACAGTAAAGGTCCAGAAGGACATTTACTGAACTTAACAGTGGCTGACTCTGGAGGATGGGATGAGGTATGCTTGGACTGGAGGGAATATTTTTAACACATACAATTTTATCTCATTAAAATTCTTTTTACAAGTCTGTATTAGTTTTTTACTTGGTGCTCAGGAGGACAACCTTGGATTAACCATAACATATTATCACAACTGATCCATGCATGGCTCATTTTTATTTGGTTATTTTTAATAATAAGGCAGCCTGGAACCTACCACCCAAAGCAAAAGTTATATCCTTGACAATAACCTATATTTAACCATATCCCTTCTATCATCTTGCCTTCTATACTCCAGGCAACCACCACATCAAATCTTACACTCATTATTTGTGTAATTAATAAATATGATACAACAATAAATGCACAAAATTAATTGGACTCCCTTTTTTAACTCACTGCCCTTGAATTCAACAAAAATATTACAAATTTGATTCTAGTTCTAGGTTTCGGTTATACCTAGAACAACCCCATCTGCTGTTTTTCCAGCAGTGCAGTGTGGTTCACCCTGGGGGTCATTCACACTAGTGGCCATTAACAGGTCAAGACAATGACTTTCTATCAAGAAACACCAGAAGCCAAAAGGAAAATATTTTTCATTTGAGATCATTTCTCTAGTGGCAAAGTAAATCAGCAGCTGACCCAAATCTATCCTCCCTATGTAATTTTAAAAATATCTAATCTGAACAAAAAAAGTCTAGGCTTCCCCTCAAAGTAGAATGTAAGCACTTAGCAACAGCACGTTATGATCTCTTGGATATATAGAACTTCTCACGAAATTTAAATTATTACATTTTAAGAGACAACACAAGATAGAAGAGTACCAGAGGACAAAGAAAGGATGAAAATCAATCTCAGGAACAGAACGCAAATTATTTGGAAGACTACCTTCTACAATGTTTTACTCTCATCAATTTTTATGTCTTTTGATTCCATGAATTCTGAACCTCCATTTAAATTAAATTTGTCATTCTGTTTTGGGGAAATACACTGAATTGTTATGTATACTTTTCTAGTTTGGGTTAAATCTACACTACTGATAAGGAAATTGCTTCTCCAAGTATGATGACTTTTTCAAAGCAATAGCTTCTATGATCTATAGCTTGTGAAAACCAGTCTCAACTCTTTGCAAGGGGCGACACTTATTCTAATATCACACATTATTTTACCAAAAGAAAATTCTCAAACTTAAATCATAGAAGTATAACATCAGAATGTCTTTCCTCTGGGTTTCCTAATGTCTGCTTCTCCCAAATATAAACTATAATGAATTGGATTCTCAGCTATCAACATTTAATTAACATGGGCAGATAGACCAAAATGGCAAATAAACCGAACTTAGACTTGAGGCATATGTTTATACCTGAAGAAGATAACATTTCAGGTTCCTGACTTTGTAACATGAAGACTATATCAAGACGGAATGGCTTACCCAGCACACCCTTTCTGCCTTTCCATTCACCTCACCCTTGCCCACCATTTGGTGCCAGAAAGGGATCCCACCTTGGATAGGTTGTGCTATTCCCCTGTCTAAAAACATCATCTGTGGCTCACAGCTTCCCAGGTGAGAAGGAATTAAATATGTTGACTTTAATGTTGCTGGTTGCAGACCCTACACAGAAAGGGTAAATAATATCAAAGCCTTGTGTCTCCTAGTTCGGCTATATCAACGAAATGCACTCAAGGCACCTGAAAATACAAACGAAACCTGGCTGAACAGAGCCTTGTAACATGGGGGACAGGTTCCTGGAGCAATGGGTTAGCATCCTGTTTCAGCACTTACTCTTCTTTCCTAAGAAGCTCCTCCTCGGATTCCGTCAGGCGTTGCCTCAGCACAGCTATCATTTCCACGGCCACGTCCACCTGTCTGTTCAGGGCCCGCTCTCGTCTCTGAACTTCCTGCTTCTTCTGAGTCAGCTGCACAAAAGCTGCCCGAACTTCCAACAGTTCTGCAGTTTTCTGGGCCAACTCTTTGGTGAGTTTATCGATTCTCTTTTCGATGGTCCTGTCCACAGCCTCGACCATCCGATTGAATTTTTCTCTGACATGTGCCTCGAAAGCAGCTTTGGTGTCTGAGGTGGGAAGTCCAGGACTCGACCGTGGCCCATCCAGAGAGTCTGTGCGTAGGTCCATCGCAGTGTAGGTCTGCACGTAGGACACAGGCCTCTCTGCCACCACCTCAAATGGCTTCCTGTCCTTGGAGTGTTCATGCGAAATGCTATACAAGTTAACATAGCTTGGTTTCTGCTTTACCACGTTGCCACTGCTCTGCAATTTTCCTTGTTTCAGGAGTTCTGAGGAAGTGACTAGGTCTGTGTCTTTGAGAGATGGAAAGAGACTGCATTTTGTCAAGAGGGTTCTTTCTTCGTAGCTGTGACTGAATTCCAGATGGGCCCTCAAGGATGACAAACTTCTAAATCTGGTATGGTCTCCACACCTCGGGCAGCGGAATGGCAGGCACACTGCAACATTCTCAAAGGATTCCTGCCAGGGATATCTGCTTTCCTCAAAAGCCTTCTGTTGCATTACTCTAAAAGTCCTGTGGGGGAGGGGGTTGGAAAAACAGGTAGTTTATATATCTGTTGGAAAAAAATGACACTGAAATGACTGTTGTTCATCTCCATGATGGCAGAGGCTTTTTTGCTTTCAAGTAACTTTTACATATAATATTTTATGTTGCAATTAAAACCCATGGGCCAAATCTAGCCACATTCATTTTTATATTGTCTACTCCTGCTTTTACACTACAATGGCAGAGATAAGTAACTGAGACAGAGACTCTATGCCCCAAAAGCCAAAACTATGTGCCACTTTCACAGAAAAAGTTTGCCATCCCCTGCCTAGAATAAAAAAGGTAGGTAACATTCCCTTTTCATAGATGAGAAAATTGGAGCAAGGAGGCAAAGCAATTAATCCAGGGTCAGATGGAAAGTGACAAACACAGATGTGGAATTCAAGTTTCTTGCCCTTCTGAACTTAGCATTCTAAATGCAAAATTGTGCCCTATTTTACTGATGCAAACCTGATATGCATAAATACAAAATAAAAAAGAGAGAACTCATACGAATTGTTAAATGAGAACTGTCCTAAGAGAGCAAACTCAGTGGTTTTCCCTCAAGTGTAGAAAAGATTACTCGAACTGGGCATAGGAGTATTAAGCATACCACCTTTCTGCCTTTAGTTTTTTTTCATTGAATTATTGCTATGATGTCATAAATCAAGCATTGTAATAACGGTCCCCATACTCGAGCTTTACTGAAATTTGGGGACCCAATGTGTCAAATATCATTTACATAAGTGGGACCATGGCCAAAATTTTATTCTACTAGAGTGTTCTTGATGGATGTCTTGTCTCAGATACTGTTTTACATGACAGCTTCACCAATGTTTGAACTAGGTAGGTATCAGTATAACTCTCTTAATAACAGAAAGTTCTTGTTTCCTTATAGGAATTTTTATCTTCGCCCTAGCAACAGATGACTGCTAGCAACCCTATTCTGTAAGCAGTGCATACCTACTTCCTCCAGGAATGGTTTCTACCTAAAGCAAGCATTGGGCCCCAAAGAGGGAACTCCGGGACTTTGGGTGGAAAGTGCCGTTACTGGGTCCTCAACCTCTCCAAAATCAAAGGTGCAAATGGCCCAGACAGTTAGGCAAAGCTTCCAGGTTAAGCTTCGGATTCCCAGATAGGGAAACCTCTTCCTGGGCTACCCCGGAATGTTTAACCGCTGATCTTCTGGGGATGAGATGAAAACCTTGGCCCAGCTCAGGGTCAAAGACGCCGGCAAGAGGTCAAGAAACGGAAGTCAGGATTCTAGGGGAGCAATGGAAAGGGGTGGCGAGCTGGCTAAGGAAGTGGGTAATCCCACACTCCGGAGCATGCAGGCTTTTATGGGCCCGATGTAAACCCCAGTCCACGGGGTTGGCGAATAAGCCCTCGTTTACTCTGCCAAGCCCGGCAGGCTGGCAATGACGCTGCCCCGGGGTCCCGGGTCTCCCCGCCCCTACCCCCCCCCCCGCGGTGTGCCAGTCCGCGGGGGCCACAGTGGATTCGTGCGCACACGAGTTCCCGCAGGTGGGGGGGCCGGGAAGCCGGCTCTCCCAACTCCCTGCCGGGCCGCGGGGTCTGGGACCCCCTCCACAGCCACCCGGGCCGGTCCCCTCCGCCGCGCCCCCAGGCCCAGCCGCGGGCGCAAATGCCCGGCGGCCGCCACTCACCCGACTTGTTGCTGCCGCTGCAGCTGCCGCCGCGGGTGCTGATGCTGCTGGAGCCGAGCAGTTTTCAGCAGAGCCGTAAATCAGGCAGAGCCGGGCCGGCTCCCGCCCCCCGCGCACCTCCGCGCCCGCCGGGACCAGCGGCGTCCAGGGCCGGCGGGGGCGGCGCTCGCGGCCGCCGGGGGCACCGCGCGCCCGGGGGCGGGAGGCGGGCTGGGGCGCCGCGGCCCGGGGCTGCCACTCCGCGGGTGACACCCTTGCTCTGCCCAGCTGGCGGGAGCGCCGTCTGCCCTCCCCCACCCGGGGAGCGGGATCCGGCTCAGGATTCCACTGACATCACTGGGAGGAATGCTGGGATCATTCCCCGAGGGAGGGAAGGGGACACGCGTGCCAGCCTCGCAGGCGCAGCGCTTTCCGCAGGCCCCGGCAAGCTTTTTGCATAGTTTTCGTGGGAGCGGGAGAGTGTTGATGAGGATGAAGCATAGCTGGGCATCTTCTTTGAAAATCTGCAAGCAAGAAGGTCCCGGTATTTCTATTAGGACTTCTTCGTCCTAAGCAACGGGGCGAGAATGTCCCCAAATAACTAACCTAGAGGGTCTACTCCAGCCTTCCTACCCCGGTGTCCTGGAGCTACGTTAACAGGCAGAACTAAATAGTAAAGTATAGGGCTCGTGAATAAAGAGCTAAAGCAATAAGATCCTCCACCCGCACCCTCATCTCTGAGGGGGACATCCCCTTTCCCAGGAGAAGCGAAGATTTATTATTCTAAACAGAGGTTTCCTTCCTTCTCAAGGATCCTGATGTGTCAGCTTGCTGGAGTTTTTTTTGGGGGGGGGGTTTAAAACCTGTTTGGGGTTACTCCTAGTCTTAACTCCTGAGATAGTTAAACCAGGATAAAACTTATCTCCTGAAATAGTTAAATCAGGATGAAAGTTACTGTTAGGTTTTCTTGTCAAAGGACAGATTCTATTCATCTGTAGAGTTATTTAATGCATCTTCTTGACCCCTAGGGCTGTCTATTGTCAAGGCTTACTGTTACTCATTTCAATACTGACTGACTGTAAATAGCTCAGTAATTATCTTAGTTGGGGGGTTTTGTTGTTTTTGAGAAATCAATGATCACATCAGTGCAATTAAGATCCCAAACTCTGGGATCAGACTTGATTCAAATCCTAGCTCTAGGATTCAATTCTTGGCTGTAGGACCAGGTCAAGTAACTAGGCTTCTCTGTGCCTTAGATTCTTTGCGTATGACAGACATGACCAGGATGTACACTAATAATGTCAGCTATTATTGTTGTTATTATTTCATTTATTATTATTAATTCCATAAGAGAGGGGCTCACATGCCTTTAAAAAACAAAAGAAAAGAGTAACTAATATGTACTCACGTCCATATAAATCAAGATAGGCACTTGTGCTGGGGTATTTTGAAAATATTATATTTTATTGAAGTTAAATAATTTTGACTCGCTCTCAAAAATGTGTATTCCGCCGGGCTCGGTGGCTCAGCCTGTAATCCCGCGCCTTGGGAGGCTGAGGTGAGTGGATTGCCCGAGCCCGCGGGTTCGAGACCCGCCTGGGCAACTTGGTGAGACCTCATCTCTACAATAAATGAAAAAAATTAGCTGGGTGTGGTAACGCGCCTGTAGTTCCAGCTACTTGGAAGGCTGAGGCGGAAGAATCGCCGGAGCCCAGCAGGTCGAGGCTGCGGTGGCCACTGCATTCCAGTCTGGGCGACAAAGTGAGACTCCAACTCACAAAAAAAAAAAAACTTAGCAAGGTAGAATAAATGTATTTCTTATACAAAAGGTTAGTATTCAGGTTTAGAAGACATTCTAAGGTTTTTGACCATTCATTATTTCCATCATTAGGTGATAGAAGTTCACATAAAATAATCTGTGATTCTTTTTTATACTATGACTCTTGATAAATTTAATTTAAAATTAATCAACATGATTATCTAGTGCCAATTAATTATTCCCTAATGGAGTGCAAGCTCCATGAGTGCCCCCATTATCTAGCTTGTTCACTGTTATGCCCCTGGTGTTTCCTCTAGTTCTTGTTTTATGGTAGGAACTTGACTAGTACTTCTTGAAAAAAATGAATAAATACAATGTGAACAAAAGAACACTGGGCTATTGAATTTTTTAATTTAATTATTTCATTGTTATACAGGCATAAACTAATGTCTTTTTTAAATGCTTTAGAAAAAGTTCCTATTGCTTTCCTTTAAGTTGTAGAATAAACTGGGAAATGCTAATTCCATAATTCCATAATACTACATAAATGATCAAATAAAATTTCAAGATTGCTCTATCTTTCAAATTATAGACCATCCCAGGGGCTCATCTGTATTTAGTGCTAAATGCTCAATAGAAGAACATAAATACAATTTTTTTTCAGGAACTTACTAGTCCTAGGTAATGTTCTCTGTGTGGTAGTATGCCTCCACAGTGACTAAGTGGATGCCACAGTGAAATGAAACAGTAGGAATTCACAATAAGATTTTAGATAGTGTGATTATATGTAATTTCAGGTACCTTGGAAATAATATTTGGATTTGAACTGATTTATCGAATCTTAGGATTCAATGCCATTCTGAGCCAGCCATTGGAATTGATATTTTATCTGAATCCATCACATGTACAGGTCTTGTCCAAAACCAAGAAATCACTATCAAGCTGTTTAGGCATCTGTACAGATTAAATCAAGATTCTGGCCAGGTGTGGTGGCTCAAGCCTGTAATCCCAGCACTTTGGGAGGCCAAGGCAAGAGGATTGCCTGAGCCCAGCCTGGGCAACTTGGTGAGACCTCGTTTCTACAATAAATCAAAAAATAAGCTGGGCATGGTAGCGCGTACCTGTAGTTCCGGCTACTTGGAAGGCTGAAGCAGAAGGATCACCTGAGTCCAGCAGGTCGAGGCTGCGGTGGCCATGAGCGTGCCACTGCACTCCAGCCTGGGGAAAAAAAAAATCAAGATTCCAACATAAAATAATTTGAATACTAAAAGTAAATCTGCCATTTTATTTAATCTAGGTTTTAAAAGCATCAATCTAGTACATTTGTTCAAGTGAAAAATTTTTAGAAACACCTGAAATTACAAATCCCCTGTGGACCTCCTGTCATGTTCATTGTGCAGGACTTAGGGTTATTTATGTTTTTTGTTATGCTTAACTGGTAATTTCTTGCATGGAAATAATGCATTTTCATTTAATTACATACATGTTAAAAGCTAGTATTTGTTTTTTAATGTGAGGAATTTTGGAGAGGACATTTAAAAAAGAGTCAACCCTGAATTGTACCCCACATCTTTAAATTAAAAAATTGAAAAAAAAAGGTCGCAACTTTTCATTTGTTTATTTTTTATTTATTTATTTATTTTTAGTTTTTCTGAGACACAGTTTCATTCTGTTACCCAGGTTGGAGTGCAGTGGCAATCACAGCTCACCACAATCTTGAATTCCTGGGCTCAAGAATCCCTCCTGCCTCAGCCTCCTGAGTAGCTGGGCCTACAGGTGCATACCACCATGCCCTGCTAATTTTCTGATTTGTAGAGATGAGGTCTCCCAAGTTGTCCAGGCTGGTCTTGAACCCCTGGACTCAGACAATCCTCTCGCCTCCACCTCCCAAAGTACTGGGATTAGTGTGTGGAACTGCTAATTTAGACAATCAATAATCCTGTGATCAAATCTCCAATAAAGACAAATTCATCACATTGACCTGTTTTCACTTATTGATAACGTCTGATTTTTTTCTTTTTTCTTTTTGTATACATGTAACCTAAATGATAATGTTTAATTTTAAAAGTGACTGCTAAACTGTATTTATCTCAAATAATTTCCACTGTTCTCTAGTTGCAGAGTATTTTGGAATATCTTGTTTAATTTTAGAGAGGCTTAACTAGTTTTAATTTCTTAGCATACTATATCATATTTGATGGGATGTAAAAATACCTTTTACTATTTTATTTGCCTTTATTTCTTTTAACTACTTCCATAGAAGAGTTTTTGAAAGAAACTGTCAACAAAAATTTGGGCCTCCTCACAGAGCAAAACCTTGGGAATACCATTCACTGCTTCGTATTTAAAAGCTCAAATTTTAAAAAAAAACTTATTTGTGCAATGTTAGATTTCAGATTGCGGTTAATCTGAGCATGGAACGCTATGCCTTGGTATTCGGAATCAACACATTCATTGCCTTGGTAATTCAGACCATCATGACTGTGACTGTGGTTGACAGCCAAGGATTAGGGCTTCCTGTCAACATTCAGGTACGTACATTGATACAGAGGCCTATTTTCAAAACTACACACACACACACACAAACACACACACACACACAGACATATATACAAATACACGTGTATACTTTTTAAAAAATCAGATTTATTGATATATTATTCACATGCAGTAATTTCACTTATTTTTTCTTTTGATTTGAGATCTCACTCTGTCACCCAGACTGGAGTGTAATGGCACAATAACGGTTCACCACCTTGACCTCCTGGGCTCAAGCGATCCTGCCACCTCAGCCTTCCAAGGAGCTGGGATTATAGGCACATGCCACCATGCCCAGCTAATTTTTTTTATTTTTTGTAGAGATGAGATCTCACTATGTTGCCCAGACTGGTCTTGAACTCCTGGCCTCAAGCAATTCTCTTGTCTCAGCCTCCCAAGTGCTGGGATTATAGTAGTGAGCCAGCCACCACGCCAAGCCTTAAATTCACATTAATGTTCTGTTCTCTGAATTTGGGCAAACATACCACCACTACTATGAAGATAAACAGCTCCATTACCTGCAGACTGTTCCCTCGTGCCCCTTTGCCATCAATCCCTTCTCCCCACCCCTAGTCCCTGGCAACAACTGATTGGATTTCTATCCCTATAGTTTGTTATTTTAGAATGCCATATACCATATACATAGAATTATAATATATATCTCTGGGTTTTTTTTCTGGTTTCTTTCATTTAGCATAATGTCTGTGCAGAGATATTTTTGTACTGATAAATATAAATATGGTACAGTTAAGGTATATTCTGTTTCTTAAGAATACTTTTCATTAAGCAGATAAAAGAATGGAAGAACTGTGTAAAAATAGAGCCATAAAGTCATTCTAGTTGAAAGGATTCTCATTACCTACAGCTAATGTTCAATCTAATGAAAGCTTAGTTCACAAATTTCATAAGTCTACTCTGTCTCGTGGCCAAAATGGTCATTCTTATATATCTCTATAAATATTCAATATAAAATGTTTAGAATATTATGCTACCTCCCTTAAAAACAAAATGACAAAAAGAAATCATTTCAGAATATACACTCAAATGAAGTAACATGAGGACATTAAAAAAAAAACAAACCTATTTTATCCTACTAGTTTTCAACAGAGGGAACTATATTTTCATGTAATAAATATTAAAACAAAGGTTCAACCCGGGCACGGTGGCTCACGCCTATAATCCCAGCACTTTGGGAGGCCGAGGTGAGAGGATTGCCTGAGTACACGGGTTTGAGACCAGCCCGGACAACTTGTCGAGACCTCATCTCTACAATAAATTTTTTAAAAATTAGCCAGCCATGGTGGTGTGTGCCTGTAGTTCCAGCTACTTGGAAAGCTGAGGCGGAAGGATCACCTGAGCCCATCAGGTCCAGGCTGTGGTGGCCAGGAGCATGCTACTGCCCTTCAGCCTGGATGACAGAATGAGACTCAGACTCAAAAAAAAAAATAACTAAGATTCATGTAGATTGAGTACTGTTTGAGGTCATAAAACAAGTACTTTCTAAAATACAGATTAAATTCCTTATTTATTGTCTGACTTATAAATTGTGCCTCAGTTTTTAAAAATTATTATATGTGTTATATGTTGGAGAAAGAGAACAAACTTGAAATCAGCAAAATCTGGGTGTGAAGCTTGATGTTTATTAGTGACTTTTTATAAACTTTTCATTTCTAAATATTTCAAATACATTTTAAAAATTGAAAGAATAATGGAACTGGACGTGTTGTCTCATGCCAGCACTTTGGGAGGCGGAGGCGAGAGGATTGCCTGAACTCAGGGGTTCGAGACCAGCCTGAGCACATGGTGAGACCTCATCTCTAAAATAAATCATAAAATTAGCTGGACATGGTGGCACACTCCTGTAGTTCCAGCTACTTGAAAGGCTGAGGCAGAAGGATTGTCTGAGCTCAGCTGGTCGAGGCTGCAGTGGCCGTGAGCATGCCACTGCACTGCAGCCTGGGCAACCGTGAGACTCTGACTCGGAAAGTAAAGTAAAAAGTAAAGTAAAGTAAAAAGTAAAGTAAAGTAGGAAGGAAGGAAGGAATGGAGGGAGGGAGGGAGGAAGGAAGGAAGGAAGGAACGAACAAACGAAGGAAGGAACGAAGGAAGGAAGGAAGCCTCATGTAAATTTCTTACCACTGCCCCTAGTCTATTTTGAAGTAAGTCCCAGGGATGTAACCTTTTCTTTTTAATGTCTCAATTTTCTCATCACTAAAATGAAGAATATAATATCTACTTCATGTGCTCTTACACAGGCTAAATGCTCGCCTCTAAAACGCACTATGCCTGGCCAATAGTGTCCTCAATACATGGATGTGTCTCCTTTTTTCTAGTTGAATAAATAACATCTATTTATATAAGTCAACATAGAAGGATGCACTTACTTTTCCTAAGGACTTTAATACTAATAATCTCCAGATATTTCCTTTACTTTTCCACAAATCCGTTATATCCTAATTTGACATGAGTGAATTTCTATAACTGAATTAGGTAAAATAGGACTAGAGGTGAAAGGGAGTCTAATCTGTCCTTCTCTCTGTCGCTTTTTAGTGTAACCTGATTTAAATGTATTCTTTGTTGGGGAATCAATACCTTTTGATCTTTCTTCAAAAAGGGAGGGTCACATGAGCATTAAAAGCTGAGGGGGGAAATTCTAAAATTTGGCAAAAAATGTTTGAGCTTTACTTTTTGTATCTTCTGATAATTCAAGATTTCCAAATCTTTTTATCTTAATTCAGCATTTCCAAATCTTTTTATCACTCCTCTAAAATCTTTCTTTGTAATTTATTATATTTTCTCTTTTAATCTCTGCTGACATTCTCAATGCTGGAACAACTTTCAGTTAGATTCTTCCATGGAAGTTTGTTTTAAAGCTCAGCTCTTAAAGAAAGGTCCAATTTACCCAGATGCCA
>CAUYQG010229537.1:0-12513 GCA_963574415.1 Tarsius wallacei
AAACTGTGTTTGAGAATATAATCAAAGTTTTTGTTGTCCTTGAAATGTATTAAAGCAAAATGGAGAGCATCAAAATGGGAATTCGAAGACTGACATTTATACTTAGAATATCTGAGTCCACAGTACAACACTGTCACCTAAGATGTGTATTCTTTGAAAACCACCAATATCTTTATCTCTGAAACTTGTTTCAATTCAATAAATATTTATTGAGTAACTACTATGGGATAAGTCCTAAGCACACAGAACACAATTTCAGGGAGCTCAGAATCTTACGGTGGAGTTGCTATATAAATAAACACCTGTATTCAGGCCAATGGAAGAATGAATACAGTGAGTAAACAAAGTAAACATATTGTGCAGTTTCTGCAGAATAAAGAAATTAATAGTACCAGGGTGAATAAAGGAAAGAAATGCTGAATACAAAAGTAGCGATTTCAGAGCTTCGGAAAAAGGATGCAGAAAGATGTCATGCTGAAATAGTTTGTATGCTGTTTTTCTCATTTGATGGAGGAATTTTGGACTGTGCAATATTCATCGCATCCTTCTTTTCTATTCCTACTTCTGCCATACCTGGTTAAACTTCTGGTCACTTCATAGGTAAGCATAAAAAATAAAAATCTGTCTAACTTGTGCCTTCATAATCAAGGCATTTTCCTCAAAAGTTAAAATAAATACATATTCCCCTTGAATAAACAAGCTACTTAGGGGACTGGCAGTAAAGAGAACAATGGAAAATGAAATATGATAAACAACCTTCTAAAATTTTGCTTGACACTAAGCAAGTTTGCAATTAAAGTCAGAAAAAAATTGTAATTGTTACTGGTAAAGCAGCAAGAATTGAAGTTATTACTAGAGTGAGAAAAGAGCCTACCTTTTAATGATAAGGCAGCCAGAAATTATTAGAATTTAAGTATCCTATAAAAATCGCCCAAATCAACAATTCTGTTCGGACTTGATGATCCAGGAACCATTTTTCACAATTTATCCACCAAAAATAAGGATGATAATGTTCACTTCATAGAGCAGCTGCAAAAGGGTTCAATGGACCAGATTCACCAAGCTCAGTACTGGATACATGATTAGAAGCTCAGTAATAGCTCATTTTCTTGACTTTTATTCCTTTGTTTTTGTTAAATTAATTATTGGACATACTCATGGCAGTTATATGAAGCAAATAAGGAATGCCATATATTCAAATAGTATTTGCGTGTGGAAAGTGTAAACTTTAACAGCTCATCCTTTGGGCAAGACGACAGGTACAAGTATTCAAGGAAAATATAATAGAAAAAAAAGAATTGAGACAGAAATATAGTCGAACAAAAAAATCTATATATTGTGAATTATTGTGAATATTTATCCTTTTTAAATTAATCTCAGCTGGGCAATCCTGAGACTACTGTAATCTTGTAAATAAAACAACTTAATTACGTTGGAAAATGCATCATGTGAGATCATGTTGGTTCTGACAGTAAGTTTGGTCTTAGGATGTATGGTGGGAAGTTTAGTACACATCTATTCAATATGGAACTACACATTGAGTGATTAACAACAAGCTATAGGTGGGGTTAATGGACTACTTCAAACTCATTCACTTACTATGAAAACAAAAATGGAAAATTACAAGTGCTGGTGAAGATACGGAGAAATTGGAACCATTGTGAACTGTTGGTAAGAATGTAAAATGATGCCGCCACTGTGGAAAATGGTATGGCAGTTCCTCAGAAAATTCAACATAGAAGATGGGGGTTTGCTAAGCTCTGGTTTTCTCACTTGTGACGTAAACTCATTGCATATACAGAATTCACACGTGATATCTCACATTGCCTCTGAGATTCAAAGGACAACTTGTATAAGGAGAACTGATTTGCCTATGAAGATCATGCTGTTTCCTGTGCTTTGATTAATAAAGTCCTTTGTTTCTGACCCAAGAGTCTCATGTCTGCTGCTGGCTTTTATGATGCTGTAACTGGCTGACTTCTAAGCTTTCAAGTAGGGCAAAATCTCAAAACCTTCACAGTTTTGGACAGTGCCCTACTTTTTAAAAATTTCTTCAAAGGTAATAAAAATCTGGGAAATTTCTGTGTGCTACAATATGGTAGAGTTTTACATCTCATACAGTTTACTTATGACAAAATAATTAACTTTTAAGTAGCACCATGTGTTATTAACACTTAAACGATTAAAAAATAAACCCTAAGATTTATTTTCTTAAAAGGTTTACACTAAGGCCATTGAACATTGATAGAGTTGAAGAAAACAATAGTGTATTTTATATGCTTTCTACATTTACATTCCACATTTCAGAAATAGATGCTCAAAATGCAGAGGTAGTTAAATTTTCAGAGGGTGAGATATGTATTATAAGCACAGTGCTTTCTGAATACATAACGTCCCTATGCTGAATTTAAATCTAATTTTGTGACAGCTGTAAAAATGGCTACCTTGTCGAGAAACACAAAGAAGTCAAATTTATGCTATTCTCTGAAAAGTTAAATAAAGCGTTGTTCTGAATTTTAAATCATAACATTTCTGCCTCTAGTAAGGTTCTTGGGAAAATGCAATTCTTCAGGATATGTTTATAAATCACCTTTCATCATAAAAAATTTTGAAATCATTCCAAGCATAAGAAGACAAAAAAAAGTAAGAGTGGAACTTCACACAGAAAGTATTTGTCATGAACATCTAGAACAGAACAAAAACATTGTTCTTAGCACTAAGTGTGCTGAAAATTATGATTGAACAAGTCAGGTTTGTACTCAACTCATATGATGCCAACATTTCCAGACCAAAAAAAATTAATAAAATAAAAGAAAAAGCAGCCAGCAGAAGTCAGCAGGAAGAAAGGCTGATGTCACTGATTTTACAAATGAGCATGGGGACTGAAAAAGAGGAAAAAAGATTTCTATTTTCATGAGCCACATGTATGATAGTAAAAGTTCCCCCATAGTTTGTTTGAGTGTTGAATTTTACTTTTATTGAGTAACAAAAGAGAACATAATAAAATAAATTTGAATGCCATCACTTGAATGGAATCTGTTAAAGCTCACAGTTTTCAAATGCAAGCTATCCAATTTCATTCTTAGAACAAATTGAAACCGGTAGTGATATTTTCTTTCATTCTTTCAAAAATCAAAGAGCCTATTCCTAAGTATAAATGAGCTTAAGAATATTTTTAATTATACATCTTGTGAACAGCATATGAAATATTATACTATGAAAAGATATATGATCAGAATACATTTGGTACATATATTTATGTATATGTGGCTAGATATAGAAGTACATATATGTATAAAATTTTAAAAGAACACACAATTAAAAAACAATGATTTCGAAATATTTCTTATCTATGGAGTAATAATCTTTCACAATGTTTAGGAGGAAAAGCCACAAGAAAAATAAAGAAGATGATATCACATATTATTTTAAAGCTAGAAAGATTTTTTTTTTTTTTTGAGTTGGAGTCTCACTCTGTCGCCCAGACTGGAGTGCAGTGGCCGCTCCCGGCCACCACAGCCTCGACCTGCTGGGCTCTGGAGATCCTTCCGCCTCAGCCTTCCAAGTAGCTGGAACTACAGGCGCGCGCTACCACGCTCGGCTGATTTTTTGATTTATTGTAGAGAAGAGGTCTCGCTTGCCCAGGCGGGTCTCGAACCCGCGGGCTCAGGCAATCCACTCACCTCAGCCTCCCAAAGGCGCAGGATTACAGGCTGAGCCACCAAGCCCGGCTGAAAGATTTTCTAAGGAGCATTTCCCACATTACTAAAGCATCTTTGAGATTTTCTTAGCCTGTAGGCCAATATTAATAGTTCTTTATGGCTAATAAAAGGAACAGATATTGTTCCAGGAACAATATCTGTTCCTTAAAGCCATGTGGTAAATATATTGAATGTTGACAAATACTCTGGCCTTTCTTTTAGACTTGTCATATGCTTGTACTTCTCTACCCTTTTTGAAGTAATTACACCATGTGATTTGCTTCAGTCAACTATATATATATATATATAATAAAATAGACATATCTTGTGGCACTTCCTTACCAAAATTTTAAAAAGCAGTACCTGAATCCATTTGCACCTTCTTTGTTTCATTTTGTGTGCCATAACAGTTATGGGAAAATGTCCTGAAGTGAAGTCAAGTGAACCTCTCACCTCAGCCTCCCTAATAGCTGGGACTACAATTGTATACCACTAGACCTAGATAATTAAAGAATAAATAAATTATATATGGTCTACTATGTTTCCTAGGCTTAAGTTGAACTACTGGCTTCACTTGATCCTCTTGCCTCAGTCATTCAAAATGCTGGGATTACAAGCATGAGCCTTTGGGCGTGACCAGTAAGACTTTTTTAAATGTTTAACTCAGTATGCATTAATGGCTAAGGTATTCAAGGCGTTCAGTTGTATAGCAATATTTAAGCATTTTTCACATATTCTCTTTTCTTCTTTCCCTCTCTTCCTTTTCCATGTTTAATTTTATATTTAACTCTTGTCCAACACATGAATTATATGTTTAAGAATAATTTAAACAAGGATGAATTCTCGGTTTTGATAGCTGGTAAAGGAATGTTATTATATGAAATAAACTAATTTTCCCAGGGCCTTGTGGGTCCACAGAACATAAATAAAAATAAAACATAACTCATTCTGTTCACTTTTTTTAAAAATCTAAAGTCAAATTTAGAGAAATTTTAAAGGATACATAAAGTCAAATTATTCTCAAACAACTGAACTCTTTCCCTATTGGATTATTGGATATTGCTAAAGAAGGAAATCATAAATCTGTCCTCATTGAATAATCTATTCACACTTTCCAGATAATATCATCTGGTGTTTAAGTATTACCTGAAAGTCTTCTTTTTTATTTATAAATAAATCATCTGAAATATGATCCAGGATCTACATGTGCTATGTTCAGAGGATAAGTGTTCAAGACAGAACATGTTCTAACAATGCTAAAATTATGAGAAAGGAATGATAGTCTCAGAAGGAACTAAAGATGGCCTCTTGGCTACAATGTTTCGGTCCAACTACAGGATGTTCCTAAATTTTTGCTAGTTACTAAAGTCGATATAACAACCATTTATTTAGCTAACGGGAAATTTAGTCTATCCTTTGAGCATCCTCAGATGATGGCAGATTTACTTCCCCTTGACAAGTGATTGATAATCTTGTTTCTGTGAATTCAGATTATTTGTGCTTAGATCAATTATTATCATTGGAAAGTCACAGGGATCCTAGACTCTTGAAAGGGAGCTATGGAACACAGTTCTTGCTTATTAGGTTTTCATTCCTATTCCAGTGTGGATTTTGCAGGTTTAAAAATCTATTAGACTCAGTTTTGTTACCTGTAAAGAAGAAAATCACGGTACCTAATTAATAAGTTTTCATAAATGTAAAGCTAGGTAATTTTAATACAATACTTAGAATCATGCTTAGAAAATGGACTTAGTAAATATAAGGTGTGATATTATTATTGCTGATGTGGCAAATAGAAACCTACTTCAGCTATCCTCCACTTCCACACAAATTTGTGTGTGTGTGTGTGCAAAAATGGCAAACCTCCTGCCTCTTGCCAATGATGTCTCCTTTATGATTGCTCTAGCACCCATGCCATAAGAGATGAGATAGACAAGTGGGACCTCATCAAACTGACAAGTTTCTGCAAAGCCAAAGAAACCATCAAGAGAGCAGGGAGACAGCCCACAGACTGGGAAAAAGTATTTGCCAACTATATGTCTGACAAAGGCCTAACATGTAGGATCTACAAGGAATTCAAACGTGCTGAAAAGAAAAAACAAACAAACATTACAAAATGGGCAAAAGATATGAATAGACAGTTCTCAAAAGAAGACGTATGAGCAGTCAACAAACACATGAAAAAATGTTCATCCTCCCTAGTCATCAAAGAAATGCAAATTAAAACGTTCATCCTCCCTAGTCATCAAAGAAATGCAAATTAAAACGACACTGAGATACCACCTAACTCTAGTCAGGATGGCTATCATCAATAACTCAAAAAACAGATGCTGAGGAGGATGTGACAAAAAGAGAACACTTATACACTGTTGGTGGGAGTGTAAACTAGTACAGCTTCTGCGGAAGACTGTGGCGATTCCTAAAAGTTCTAAAAATCAACTTTCCATACAACCCTCTAATCCCCCTACTGGGAATATACCGGAAGAACTCAAATCACTCTATAAAAAAGATACCTGCATACATATGTTTACCACAGCATTGTTCACAGTTGCAAGAACATGGAACCCGCCGTGCTGCCCATCCAAAGAGAACTGGATTTTTAAAAATGTGGTACATATACATGATGGAATATTACACAGCCATAAAGAAGGACAAAATCATGCACTTCACAGCAACTTGGATTGACTTAGAATCTATAATCCTGAGTGGTCTTTCACAGAAACAAAGAACTAAGTGTCACATGTTCTCACTCATAAGTGGACCTTGAACAATTATCCTAATACTATAAGGAAATGAACAGCCGGGAAGGGGGATGGGGAAGGAGGATTGGCAGTAGTGGGAATCTGCCTAGGGAAGAGGGGGCACACCTCATTGACTAGGGTACTGGCATAATGAACATTTGTATACCTAACTCTGAATTGTACCCCAGATCTTTAAAAGAAAAAAATTAAAAGAAAAAAAAGAAAAATGGAGTTTTATACTATACTAGTGTGTAATTATTTATATATATATAACAAATTTAATTAACAGAATGAACTGAAAATGGCAACAGCAATTTTAGAGGTGTTGCTAATACCTCTTCTCCATCATTATCATTTAACAGATATTGATTAAAGTAATATAAATCTAAATACAACTATGTCATCTCCCCATTAATACAAAAATCTGTTGTTATAATCTTTATATTGTATTATTAATATTTCAGTGATCATATTCTGTGTTTTCATATTCTGTGTTTTGAATAAAACCTAGAAATAAAGCAATAAAATGCCCAATACTTTCATCATGGTATAGTACTTTGAAACATGGTGATTGTCAATTTATGCAATTAAATTGACAATGACCTTATCTCCATTGTTTAGAATAAATTTTTGTGGCAATTATAAATACAGCAGCAAAAATCATTTTAGAGTTATGAGAAATGCAACCATATAACAATTTCAGAAAGGTTGGAAATTAATGTAAGTGATATTGTATTTATAATGAACAAGTTGTTAAATTAGTTATAAGCATTAAATCTTTGTCAATTATATTCATATTGAAGTTTCTGTTTAAAAGGTGGAAATATAAAAAACTAACTTATTTGGAAAATAATTATGAATTCATTTAATGGTAAACTGTAAAAAAATTAATATCATATTAATGCAACAAACATTATGCTTTTGATTCTGTTTTCAGATGATTAACTTGCAGGTCAAACTCCAGATTTACTAACTAACAAAGATATTCAAATTTTGAAAATATGTAAAAGTTGGGTTAGAACTAAATCTTGACAGTTGTGTTGTACATCACTTACACTTGGTCAGTGACACTAGGCATGTGTGATTTGAGTCTACTGACCCTATAAATACAGTTCATGATCATTTTCTCAATACCAAGGCCTTATTTATATATCAGTAAAACAAGATTTTGCAACCCTGGGAAGTTCATTTCCTTAGTTCCTATTACTGATATTGAGAGGATATAGATCATTAAATCATACTGTTTCTTCTTTATGATGTACTACAAAAGAAATTTCTCATTCTGTTCATTAAATTTTGTTTTTCATCACATGTTGTTTTCTTTTACTTTGTAAAACTAGAAACCAATCATGTTTTCCAGATTTGTTTAGGGTATCAGATGAATAAAAGACAAGTTTAATGTGGTTCTAACAATAATATAAGGATTCAGAACTTGACTTTTATAAATTAGCCTTGTTCTTGGTTTCATCTTATTCTCCTTCTGTTACATCTCTTTTGTTTTGTTTTGTTTTGTTTTTGAGTTGGAGTCTCACTCTGTCACCCAGACTGGAGTGCAGTGGCCGCTCCCGGCCACCACAACAGCCTCGACCTGCTGGGCTCCGGCGATCCTTCCGCCTCAGCCTTCCAAGTAGCTGGAACTACAGGCACGCGCTGCCACGCCCAGTTAATTTTTTGATTTACTGTAGAGATGAGGTCTTGCCAAGTTGCCCAGATGGGTCTCGAACCCGCGGGCTCAGGCAATCCACTCACCTTAGCCTCCCAAAGCATGGGATTACAGGCTGAGCCACCGAGCCCGGCTTGTTATCATCTCTTAATATAGTTCTTTCTTGCACTTACTTCATGTTATTTTGCTATGTATATTATGTTTTTATGCTGCATCAACTGATTTTTTAAAGTTAGCTATATATTAAATATTAATATATAATAATTGACTTTAATAGCTTAGCTTTGGATTCTGTAGTAACTTCAACCAATATAGGGAGCAGTAAATGAAGATAAAATTGTCTTGGTCAAAAACACAAAGAATTAGTACATAAAAACAACAATAACTATACCAAAACAATGTACCTTTTTCCCAAGACTCCTTAAAGATTTAATGTATCTAGAGCTAACTTTATATAAATAATAATTATACAGTAAAAAGAAAATTATTTATATTCAAATATGAAATTAAGAAAAGTCTGAAAAGTGACTACAGAAATAGGTCAGGTGAGGAGCTTCAAGCCTGTAATCCCAGCACCTTGGGAGGCTGAGACAAGAGGATTGCCTGAGCCCAGGGGTTTGAGGCCCATGGGGTAGAGCCCTCGTCTCTACAATAAATCAAAAAATTAGCAGTGTGTGGTGGCATGCACCTGTAGTTCCAGCTACTCGGAAAGCTGAGGCAGAAGGATCACCTGAGCCCAGCAGGTTGAGGCTGCGGTGGCCGTGAGCAGCAAGCCATTGCACTCCAGCCTTGGCCACAGAGTGAGACTCAGACTCAAAACAAAAACAAAAACAAAAGTGACAATAGAAGGCTTTTAGATTTCAAGTGCATTGAACAATAGACCAAAAGGTATGGTTTGTGGAGGCACTCAAGTTTTAAGTTCTAAATTTTGTCTTTTGTTGTTTACTCTATGGGAGAGCTTTCATTCCTGAATGATTCAACCATATTTATCTTTATATAACTTCCTATGACAGTGGGTGATCAATAAAATCGCACAGGAAAGAACACAAGACCAAAATTGTAAAAAATATCCTTCCTGAACGATTGCTATAAACATTCTTATTACTGTGCTTTCTTAGCACAAACCCAAAGGACTAACATGCAGTTAGTCCACGAAAATATGTGTCACATAGCATTAGTCAATGCCTTTAGTGGCTACTGTTCTCCTCCACCATTCATTTATTGTAAATTATTTTGCCTATCTTTGGAGTGGTGGTTTTACAAAGAGCAACAGAATACCAGATGGTCATTGCTATGGTTCACTGAGTTTATATCCTAGCAGGAAGTTAGATGATTGCTTTTCAAGGTTCTTTTCATGCATTGAACAGTCTATTTTACCACAGGGCATTCTGGATCTGTCAATATATTTTTGGCTAGGCATGCTCTATACTTTTTTTTTTCTTTAACTCATGTGCCTAGAATAATCATATGAATGCTTTGTAAACACTAAGATAATTTCTTTTTTCTGCCTTTCTTACATTTTGTGTAATGAAGATTATTGTGAGAAATGAATATTGCTTAATCTTTATGAAAATCTGTTTTAATTTTGGGAAAAATATTATTAAACTATTTATCAAAGCTTCTTCCAAAACATAAACTTTCCCTAAACGATATTGATTTTTCATTTGGAAAATGTGCTTTAAAATTCTTATTTGTCAAAACAAGCCCAAATAAATAAAGGCCTTCATGGAATCACATGACTCAAAGTTATACAGAATTGGCATATACACTTAAGACTTAGTTGCCTCAAAAAGAGACAGACTTTTGTCTTAAATTTTAAAAATATATGCTGTCATCATTTTTCTAGAAATTGCAAAGAAAGAAAAAGAAGTGAAAACAATTTCATTAAGGAAATACAAGCTAAATTTACACTACATTTTCAAAACACACAATACTAACCATTATACAGAATGTCTCTTTACTGTCAAATATAATGGACTTGTTTAAAATAAGAATGATGGAACAAAAAGCTTGAACAATAAAGTAAGCCAACAAAAATATTTGAGTTGTTATATTTGTGATGGGACAAAAGTTAATAACTTCTTGAATGGATGAAAATACAACTCACAAATGCAAAATGGGGAAAATAATGTGTGAATTGACTATTAAAGTTATGATTGATATCCTCAGCAGTCGGCAAGGAGTGATTATATGGTAAGAATAGGAGGATCTAATTTTCTTCAGAGAAGAAAATTGCTTATATAAGAGTGCCACCCTGTTTTTTGCATGAAATTAGATACACACTTTGGGCAGTAACCCAGATCACCAATTGCATCATCTTTCAATACAAAGCTCCCATATTCAGTAGACTATGAGTTTCATGATGCCTGGAGCTGTCCCATCCATCCTTATGGATGAGACAGAAATGTGGCTTGTTCATAGTGAGTTCTTAATATATATAAGTTTAATTATTGAATACATTTCAAATCTGAGAACTTCCAGAAATGGGCAACCCAGAAATCTTATGTCACCCTTGAGAAACATATTTTTTACCAATGATGTATATTACTTGCTGATTGCAACTTAATTTATTAAGCTAACGTGGAGCTTAGAGTTCCCCTTAATCACTAGTACTCAGAAAAATTAATTCCACTGCTTGTGTGGCCCCAGAACCAAAATATATCCATCCTCTGGTACTGTCAATTTTCAATACCTCATGTCTCGATGCTATTTTTATATTCACAAATATATCTTTACAGACAAATCTTAGTACGTTTGTTCTGTTTTGGTCACAATCATGATGAAAATAAGGTAGTAATTACTACCTGTTGAATATTATTGACTGGATATTTTTCATACATTAATTAATATAATTCTTATCTTAATATTATAAAGTAAGTAGGACTGCTCCTATTACATGAATGAGAAAACTGGAGTCTGAAAAATTAAATATCTAGATTAAGGTTCTATGTCTTCTCAGTGGCAGAGATACAAAGCAAACCAAGGCTTGCATTAGTCCAGAGTCCACTGCTTCCAGAGTTCTTTACTATCTTATTTTACAAAAATATTCTTCATTGTATCTGAGTTTCAGGTACATATTTATCTGTCAATGAATATTTTAAAATATATCAAACACATATATAACAATAAGTGATAGCTGTTACTTCTACATGATTTTTAAAATAATACTTTACTTTTAAATATTTGGAGTCCTGCCAGGCTCGGTGGCTCAGCCTGTAATCCCGCGCCTTTGGGAGGCTGAGGTGAGTGGATTGCCTGAGCCCGCGGGTTCGAGACCCGCCTGGGCAAGCAAGACCGCCTCTCTACAATAAATCAAAAAATTAGCCGGGCGTGGTAGCGCGCGCCTGTAGTTCCAGCTACTTGGAAGGCTGAGGCGGAAGGATCGCCGGAGCCCAGCAGGTCGAGGATGTGGTGGCCGGGAGCGCCCACTGCACTCCAGTCTGGGCGACGGAGTGAGACTCCAACTCAAAAAATAAATAAATAAATAAATATTTGGAGTCAATTAGCATGTTTTGAGCACCTTCTGTGTGCTAAACATTACATAAATATGTCAACATATTATCTCATTTAAGCAAATCTCTTTAACCTTCACAATATTCTGAGATAAGTAAAAGTATTCAATTTTTGATATAAGAATCAACACGCTGAGGTAACACCTGTCAAGGAGTTAAATCAATTCATAGATCTGGTGCTCTTAAATACAGATCAGGCGTCCTTTTCTCCATCATGCTAGATATTACTAACACATTCTAATCAGGACACTTTTGTCATTTTGCAACACAAATGTACTTTGCAAAACAAGATTAGGGTACGAGAGAGGGCTGTTGAGGGTTGGTCTGGTTGTTGATTGAGAAGCCTGCATTTTCCAGGAAGTGATGAAGGAGCAGCAAGTGACCTGTGACACTTGCACATTTTTTCTTGTGGCCTGATATCCCTGGAATGTTGTTGGCAGGCTTTGAGGTGATAAAATAATCCCATTACCTAATGATTTATGCTTAACTTGCTTGTTCTTTAAAAGGCATGCACAGAATGTTTTGCTTATTAGTATCAAATATGACTGTTCACATTAAGACACTGGTTCTCAGCCGGGCTCGGTGGCTCAGCCTGTAATCCCGTGCCTTTGGGAGGCTGAGGTGAGTGGATTGCCTGAGCCTGCAGGTTCGAGACCCGCCTGGGCAAGCGAGACCTCATCTCTACAATAAATCAAAAAATCAGCCGGACGTGGTAGCGCACGCCTGTAGTTCCAGCTACCTGGAAGGCTGAGGCGGAAGGAATGCCAGAGCCCAGCAGGTCGAGGCTGCGGTGGCCGGGAGCGGCCACTGCACTCCAGTCTGGGCAACAGAGTGAGACTCCAACTCAAAAAAAAAAAAGACACTGGTTCTCTATGTGAAATGACAGAGCTAATGAA
>CAUYQG010229540.1:0-67217 GCA_963574415.1 Tarsius wallacei
GCCAGAGTGGACAGAAATTTGTAGATACTTTTTTTTTTTTTTTTGAGTCAGAGTCTCACTCTGTCGCCCAGACTGGAGTGCAGTGGCCGCTCCCGGCCACCGCATCCTTGACCTGCTGGGCTCCTGCGATCCTTCCGCCTCAGCCTTCCAAGTAGCTGAAACTACAGGCACGCGCCACCACACCCGGCTAATATTTTGATTTATTGTAGAGATGAGGTCTCGCCAAGTTGCCCAGGCGGGTCTCGAACCCGCGGGCTCAGGCAATCCACTCACCTCAGCCTCCCAAGGCACGGGATTACAGGCTGAGCCACCGAGCCCGGCAGATACTTTGAACACCAATCTAGTTCGGTGGTTCTCGGAGTGTGGCCCCTGGTCCAGCAGCATCAACATCATCTGGGAATTTGTTAGAAATGCAAACTCTCAGGCCCCACCTCTGACCTATTGAATCGGAAAGGCCTCACAACCTGTGCTGTCATGTGTCTTCCACATGATACTGATGCTGATGTTGATGCATGCCATGTTAAAAACTACTGGCATGGTTCCCTGGGTAATGCAACCCCCAGGGATACTCCTTCCTGATTATGTGCTTCCATTTATTGAGTGCTCACTACCCTTTATGTACAGCATTTTGTTTAGACTTTCCTGCAACCTTCTATGATGGGTACTATTTTCCCCATTTGAGGAAAGAGAGATACACAGAGATTAAAGAGGTGATTCAAGATCACTGAGCTAGTCAGTGTGACAGGAAGGCTTAAATCCACCCACATCTATCTGATAACACCCTTTGCATGCATTACAATTATCAGCATTGGGAACTCCTGTCCCATCAGAATAACTTGCTTTGTAAAATGAAACTGAAAGAAGCAGTAAGTCCTGACACAGGACATCAGACTATAGACTTGCAAGAAACTTTAGAATCCACCCTTGAACTTCTGTGTAAATTATCCACAGTAATATTTCCTAAAGTGTGTTCCATGGATCACTAGTTTCATCGAATAATAATAGGCAGGTACACATAGCATTCCATTGCCAAATACATTTGGCAAATGCTGGCTTAAACTTTGCTGTCTCTGTTCCTTAGCTGCAGGACTTCTCAGTGCTGTTAATGAATACCATCAGCCATGAGGAGAGTCTCCAAGGGTATGGTGTATACAACATGTCTCACATTTAGTTAACTATAGCACTGTTTTCTCCCAGAGCATTTCTTAGGTTCAAAAGACCACAGAACAAGATGTTGAAGCCCTGCTCCACAATGTGCTTTGGAAGGCAGGATCCCGACCATGGGTGAAGGTCTCTGCTCTTACCACATTCCTTGCTCCCCAGGCAACCCAAGAACTGAGCAGATATCCCTGCCCGCTTGGAATTTCTCTGGGTTGAGTGAAAACCTCCTTCTCAATAACTTCCTGTCATTATTACATATTTTTTTTCTGGAAAGATTGAGGGTAGTTCGGTCCCTCATTCACATCCGCGTTCTTTGAAGATGAGAAGGCAAGCCCTCTGTTCCTCACTAGGACTTTTTTCTCCAGAGTTCAATTCCCCAGGACTTGTAGCCTTTGCTCAACTCTGATGCTGGTCCCTTTTATCTGGATTATCACAGAAGCCTCATAGCTGGCCTTCCCTCCACTGATATTTTACCTCCTCTAATTCCCACAGCAGCCAAAGCAGAAAATATTCAACAATCCTATCTTGTCCCTGCTTAAAACCCTTCAGTGGCTCCTCCTTGAACTTACATTGAAATTCCAACTCCCTAAACTGGTCTAAGACCCTGCAGTATCTTTTTTCCTCCCTTCCTGAAAATTCAACAATCCCCTTGCTCCATGAAGCTCTGACTGCACTGCCCTCTCAGTTCCTCAACTGGCTCTTTTCCACCACCAGACCTTTGTCCTTGCTGCTCCCTCTGTCCGAAATGTTCTTCCTCTACTTGTTAAGCGACTGTTTCCCGCTAACCACTAATGCTCCTTCAGTGTTACTTCCCCAGGCTGAATATATACTCCAAATCCCCTACAAGTCTTCTATCTTAACATCTGTTGACTACTACTCTTTTTAAAAGCATGAAGTTGTGCTCACTCCTATCAGAGTCACTGATATCTTTTTGATTTTTTGAGTTGGAATCTTACTTTGTTGCCCAGGCTGGAGTGCAGTGGCATGCTTACGGCCACTGCAGCCTCAACCTGCTGGGCTCAGGTGATCCTTCAACCTCAACCTTCCAAGTAGCTGGAACTCCAGGTGTGCACCACAATGCCCGGCTAATTTTTTTTATTTATTGTAGAGATGAGGCCTTGCTGTGTTGCCTAGGCTGGACTTGAACCCCTGGGCTAATTCAATCCTCCCACTTCTGCCTCCCAAAGTACTGAGATTACAGGCGTGAGCCACCGTACCCAGTCAGAGTAACTGATACCTTGCAAAGAGCTAGGGTGAGGAGTGAGAACTAAGTCTTGTGACTCAGACCCTTGGCAACCTCCCACTGGATTGGCACCTTCTTCAGTTGAAGGGCTAATGGTGGTATTTTAGGTGCTGTGTCACATGGTGATAAGAAACCTATTTGGGTAAGCCATTTTAATGAACTGATGCTGAAGGTAGCTTGGTCTGAGGAAAGAATAACATCCCTCCATTCTCACTGGTGCTTTTATTCCCCTTATTTTTGATCCCATCTCTACTTTTCTTCTGCCCATCTTGGGGCACCTATCCATCTATGTTCTGGACCTGTCTGAGCTAACTTTTTTCTTCCATGTGGTCATTTTAAAATTAAAAATGCTCTTTGTGTTCACCTTCAGTATTTACTATAGAGTTTACATAAGCGTAAAGGGAGGAATACAGGGCAGTAGTTAAAGATTAATGATTAAAACCATGGTTTTGCCGGACTCGGTGGCTCAGCCTGTAATCCCACGCTTTGGGAGGCCAAGGTGAGTGGACTGCCTGAGCCCGCGGGTTCGAGACCTGCCTGGGCAACTTGGCGAGACCTCATCTCTACAATAAATCAAAAAAATTAGCCGGGTGTGGTAGCGTGCCTGTAGTTCCGGCTACTCGGAAGGCTGAGGCGGAAGGATCGCGGAACCCAGCAGGTCGAGGTTGTGGTGGCCGGTAGCGGCCACTGCACTCCAGTCTGGGCAACAGAGTGAGACTCCAACTCAAAAAAACCCCCAAAAAACAAAGAAACAAAAACCATGGTTTTTGGATGAAGACAGAATTGGGTTATAATTCCGGCTTCACCAATCACTAGATGTGACTTCAGGAAAGTTGTTTAACCTCCTTAGGGAGCCTCAAGATCTTTATACACAAAATGGGCCATCCAAATGCACCATCCCCAGAACATGTCAAGGGTCTAATTGGCACTATGCTTGGCACATAGCAAGTCCGTACAGTAAAAGAGGGCTGGAGTTGTTGCTGTTACTTCTTGTTGTTTAGTCTGTTGTGTCTGTTTTCTGTAGTTAGTTGCTCTGAGCACGGGGTTTGGCAAATTCTTTCTGTGAAATTCTAGAGAGTAAAGATTTCAGGCTTTTGGGTCATATAGTCTCTGTTGAAATGACTCAACTCTGTCATTGCAAAGCTATCCAAAGACATATAAACAAATGGGCTTGTCTGTGTTTCAAAAACCTTTATTTACAAAAGCAGGTTTCAGGCCGAATTTGACATGCAGATTGTAGTTTGCCAAACCCTATCTAGGGTTTCAATTGTAGTTGACTATTTGATGCCTTCGGAAACTCTGAGCTCCTGGCTACAAGACCGCTTGCCTTTTGGCCTGAAGGGTAGGCAGGAATCCTTGCTACTAGTATTATGTAACTTTTAGTTTTGCCAGATGAATTTCTGTGCTATTTGTGGGAAACTCTGCAGGTAGTCCTGGAAGAATGACCTCAGTCAGGCAAGAAAGTATCCTCTTTTAGAAAATGTCTTAGTAGTGACAAAATCAGTTTGTGGAGACAGGACAAGAAAAACTAGTCCAATCAGTGGACATGATAAAGTTTCTGCTGCAAATGTCATATTAGAAGACATTCTAACAAGCAGCAATCTGCTGGGTTTTCTGAGTGGCTCTAAATTCTATCAACTAGGATTGCATTTGGCTGACTATAGTGGCTGAGTCAAATAGAGATTTAATATTGATAACCTAACTGAGAGTCTTTCAAAGACCTTGACTCCTCTTAGCTTCCTGTTCTGTGATTCTTAGAATGTCTCTCTTATCTTCACAGTCAGAAGATGGCTGCTCTGATTCCAGGCATTAAGTGCAAACTTCAGGCTAGAACAAGAAAAAAAAAAGCAAGGGCCCCTCCAGAATCATCTGTCCCAGGAGCCTTTAGAGTGGACTTTGTACTTACATTTCATTGGCCAGTTGAGGGTCACATGATCACCTTTAGCTGCAAAGGAGTCTGGGGAAGTGAGTGTTTTCAAACAAATCTGGGGTTCTCTTAGTAAGAGGAAAAGGAGAATGGATTTGGGGAGGCAATAGCAATGTCTGTCACATTCTCCAAAATGGTAAGTCTATGCTGCACAGTGGTTGAAAGCAGGACTCTTAAATTGGACTCACTCAGTCAGGTTTCCTCAGGGGAATCCTATAACTTTCCTCACATGGTTCTTTTTGGAATTAGATGAAATAATTCATGTAAAGTGTCAGACATTAATAAACAGCATTATTCTTATTTGCTACTGCTACTATTCTCCCTTCCCACTCTTTGGAAACTTTATTTTTCTTTGAAGTAAATCGTCTGATTCTGGAATAGCCACTTGTGTACTAATCTAAGAGGTTGACAGTGCTGGCCCCATCTAACTTCTTAGTTGTCATTACTTTCATATAAAAAGAATGGAGAATGACTGGAAGAGATGAATAATTCTATTTGAAGAAGTCCTAAAGTGACCTTTGAGCTAGGTTCTGAAAAACGAGTAGGAATTTGCCAGGTTGAAAAGAAGAAGTCTAGAAAAAGAATGCAGCAAATGCAAAAGCATGACATCAAAAAACAAACAAAAAACTACCTCATTATATCACCTAGTGGCAAGGACTTGTAACTGCAGAGATATTGGTAGAATCCTAACTCTAACCCTACCCTAACCTCCTCTGTCATCATCTTGTTTTTTTTTTTTTTTTTGAGTCGGAGTCGCACTCTCGCCCAGATTGGAGTGCAGTGGCTGCTGCCGGCCACTGCAGCCTCGACCTGCTGGGCTCTGGTGATCCTTCCGCCTCAGCCTTCCGAGTAACTGGAACTACAGGCGCGCGCTACCACACCCAGCTAATTTTTTTGATTTATTATAGAGAAGAGGTCTCACCAAGTTGCCTAGGCGGGTCTCGAACCCGTGGGCTCAGGCAATTCACTCACCTCGGCCTCCCAAAGCACGGGATTATAGGCTGAGCCACCAAGCCCGGTCTATTTTTTTTTTAAGTTGGAGTCAAACTCTGTCACCCAGGCTGGAGTGCAGTGGCATGCTCATGGCCACCGCAGCCTAGACCTGCTGGGTTCAGGTGAACCTTCTGCCTCAGCCTTCCAAGCAGCTGGAACTACAGGTGCACACAACCATGCCTGGCTAAGCTTTTGATTTATGGGAGAAACGAGGTCTTGCCAAGTTGCCCAGGCTGATCTTGAACTCCAGGGCTTAGGCAATTCTCTCACCTCGGTCTCCCAAAGTGCTGGGATTACAGGCTTGAGCCACTGCACCCATCCTAGTTCAACCTTATGTAAGAGACAGAAGCAAGTTTTCACAACACATACCATTTTAGGGCTAGAAGAGCCTAGAGCTATGCAGTCCAATATGGTGACAATTATTCACATGTGCCTATTTAGCCCTTGAAGTTTGGCTGTATGGCTAGTGCAACTGATTGACTGAATTTTGAATTTTAATTAATTTTAATTATGTTTTGTTAAGAAACTGATACTAAATTTACATATTAAACTTTAAATATGCTTGGAATAAATTGGATATGGGACTCTATCTTCTTGCCTATGCATTTTATGATATATAAATACAAATCAAATATGTCTGATGAACATTTGGCATCTGAATTGAGATGTACTTTAAGAGTAAGATAAGTCCTGGATTTCAAATATGTAGTATAAAAGAAATAATGTATAATATGTCATTAATAAATTTTTATATTCATTATATGTTGACATGATAATATTTTAGACATATTGGGTTTAGTGGAGCATATTATTAAATTTAATTTCCCCTGTTCCTTTTTCTTTTTAAAATGTAACTACTAGAAAATTTAAAATAACTTATAAAATTCACATTATATCTGTTGAGCGATACTGATATAGAGAACCTCACTTTTCAGATAAGGAAAGCTGGCTTCTCCCTGTATTGAGGAGAAGTTGATCGTTGGATGAGACAGATCTCATTCACACCTTTGTCTCACGTGGCACAACCTTGGGCAAATCACCACATTTTTATGGATCAAGTTCTAAAAAACTGGGTAAACTTTCATGCTCCAGGTTTCTATGATCCTATTAAAACCTTTAGTGTTTCAAAGATATTAATCATCATAAGTTCATATCAAGAGGAAAATTGGAGTTTCACATCTGATACAGGAAACTGGTAATAAGTTATGCTACCTAAATAGTATCATACTCATAGGCTTGATTCAAAAGCTAAATTAATTAATTATTATTTTTACCAGATAACATGCAAGTATATATCTATATGTGTGTGTGTGTGCACTCACATGTACATATATACATACATATACATGCATCTATATATACACACTCAAGGTACTATTCTTATTTCCATCTTGCCCAAAGTCACTTAGCTAGTCAGGGGTAGAGCTGGGATTCAGGTTGTAATCTGTTTGATCCTACCTAACATCTGCACTCAAATCTACTCCCCTATAATGCCAGTGCCTAGAGATCTTCCATGGCAAGCCTATTCAAAGTTCCCTCTCCTTTTAGTCATCAGCTGAAAACTCATGAGCCCCAAATGGGTCTGTACTAAAATGGGAAGGAATTCAGAGTCTGGGTGCCCTGAAATCTGCACAATGTTCATGGAACTCCGAAGTGGGAGGTTATAAATTAGCCTCCCAGACCAAAGGGAGTGCCGCCCATTTGTTAATTTGATTTTGTTTAGGTTAGTGAGCCATGATTCATCTTTAATTGCATTGTTTCAAATGACTAAATAGTCTAAGTATTAACCGACGGCTGAATGGCTGCCCAGCTTTGGTATAACTAGGACATCTTCAGCTCAGGAGTCATTAAAATCAAAACACTGTTAAGCTTCCGCAGGGTATTGGATCATCTGCAAAATGGTCCTGGTGTCTGGTAGAACTCCAGCAAATGAAGAATGTACCCCTTCTGTCCCTGCTGTCTGCGTGAGAATTGGACCTCCCACTTCATGTGGAATTGAATGTTCCCATAGATAGAATGCTAGAGGACAGACTTATCTGATTCAACAGATAGACTGTGGACCTCTGCAATGTGTGTGCTCCAACAGAAACATTTATTCAACAGAAACATTTTGAAACATGATAAAGCTTAGGTAGACTTCCAGATTAAAGCTATTAGTTCAGAATACCTTTGACTGGGCCTCGGATTACTTATCTGTCAAATGGGCATCATATCAGCTCTCCCCTTTACTCCACGGAGAATTTGAGCAGAGAAAATAAGATAACCTCTTGCAACTGACTTTAGAAATTTTTTCAAACAGCTTATGTAAATGTAAAAGATTGTCAGTTAAATATAAATCTTTTTCACCACACTTGTGGGTGTTGTTAGTCTTTGAACATGGAGGACATTTATGTTTAATTTCGTAGCACATCTCCAGTCCTATATTTTAAACTAATAATTCCAAAGTATCTCAGCAGTTTGTGAAAGACTGTCAGGAGCTGAGAAAAGATGTGAACTTGGCCTCCATTCAGGGTTAAGTTTCCAGAACATAAGGGTTGAAGGTAAAAGAGATTGTCACAGTAATAACACTATCAGGTCAATGGGCAAGTTTGGTTTAACTATAGTTTGAGGATATGGAAAACCTCAGTCCTAGATTGATGCTTCTTATACTTCAGCTGAAATCACCTGGAGAGCATGTTAAAATACAGATTCCTGGGTCTGATACATGGAGATTCTGGCTCAGTGGGTCTGGCATGGGGCCAAAGAGGAGATGTCTAACCCAGTGCTAGTTGATGCTGATGCTGCTGGGCCATGCTTTGGGTAGGACTGTTCTGGGTGAATCCTGAATATGATCCCAGCTACTAGGACCATTCTAACCAGGGTCAGATCCTTTATCTACCAGAACAGCTGGCTAGCTTCCCCAAGGAATTCTTCATCCAGGAATTGTCAAGCCAAACTCCTCCTTTTTCCAGTCATTCTGAGTGAGTGCGATGGCTCCTAGGGTAACCTCCCCATCTCAGAACGTGCTTATGACTACACATAAATTTACTTAAAAATAAGCAAGGCGCGAACATGTAAGAATCCACTTAACATGAAGACTGACAGATTTCAGAATAATGTCCTTGTACTACAAATACTCCCATCTCAGGATGGATTGTGGAGGGCTTAGAAAAGAAAGCCTGGATGGATATTCACATCTGGGAGTGTGAAAAGGAGAAAAGCTCAGTTACTCTATCCTCCTCATAATCCTTCCCTGCTCATTGGAAAAGGGGTGGTGAACAGTGGATCTGTGAAGAGGGCCTTTTTGCTCCTTCCACGTACAAAGCTCCTGAATTAGGCTGGTGTGCTGCAGACACAGGAACATTCTTTAAGGCAGAACATCTGGACAGGACAAGAAAGGGATCAGCCCCATGGACTGGTGGCCTGCTCCAACTGTCTCAAAGGAATGAAGATACTCCCTTAGAAAACATCAGAGTAGTCTGAGCATGCTGCACAGTGTGTTAATTTTGCAACTGAGTATAGGTTAAATGTCTTTAAGTCAACAGCATGAAGATCTGCCACTGAGCGACAATAACAATAAAAAAATGCATAAGGAAGACGGTGACTAGGAGGAGACTTGCAGTAAATTACAACCATGTTAACAACATTGGGCTCATGGTTAGTGGAGCATTTGGCTATGGGTTGTACTAATCCAACTAAGTTCTAATATGCATATCTAAGTTCATTCACTCTCTGGATTAGTGCAGTATCGCGTTAGACTAATATAACATTAGCCTAATTTAATACACGAGTATTAACTCAGGGGATCCCTTTCATGACAAGGTATTATTTCTACAGCAAATTAGCATTTTATTGGTCTGATACAATGCAGTGGCAGTTTGCTTTCCCCCAAAATACACCCTAATAAATGTGGGCTTCTTTGTTCTAGCTGTGACTTAAGGACAGCCATAGTACAGACAGGGGACGAAGTTTTACTCCCTGCCCCTCAACCACTCAGTTCAACCTCTGTGTCTTCATCACCATCAGAGGCCCCTTGGTATTGTTGATCTGTTTGCATAATTTTCTCTCTTGCCCAAGGGGAGTCAGATGGGATGGTTAAGATCCTTCCTAACTTCCAGATTCAAGGATTGAAAACAGAGCGGTAACATGCTAGCTGTATCCCAAGATGAGAGATGACTTCACCCTTGCAGACTCCCTGGAATCCCCATGGAACTGGGTTTGCATCTTGTTTAAATGGAAAAGTACAACCATGACTAAAAAGGAAAATGTCGACAAGGATCACATTGGTGTCAAGGCCCCAGGAAAAAGCTGAAGGTCAGCAGGGTTTTCCCAGAACAGGAGCTTGCTGACCCATTCCCCTAGAACGAGATCTCCTGCCTGCCTGCCTGCTACTGAAGCACAGCATGGGTCTGGGATGACAGAGAGACCCTGCTGGCCTTGAACATGAGAGATAGCTGCCACTGCTATCCCTGCTTCCTGTCAGCTTCACCTCCCACAGGGGCACATGGACACCTCCTCCTTCTAGGGCCCCTGACTGTGACCTTAGTCAAACCTTTGTTAGCTTTTGCAATAGACTTTCTTTTTTTGCTAATATTATTTTTTGCAGTAGACTTTCAATTGAATTTCTTTGCCTCCAGTGTTTCTCCTTCCAATCCAGTCTCCACCCTGCTACACAGTAATCGTTTAACAATACAGCTTTGAATAGGACACTCCTGTGCTTCAAAGCTTTCCATAGTTCCCCACTGCCTAGAGTACAAAATGCAAATCTTTATGGTTCTTAACGTCTTGGGTAAATTTCCAGTCCCTTCTTCTGCTGCCTCTCTTCCTCCAAGACTCACATATTTGCTTCTTCTGGTTCAGCAAATTCAGAGATTTCCAGATGTACCATGACATTCCCCATCTCTGTGTCTTGGCTCATCTAAATTCCTCTATAGGGACTGCTGTCCCGTATACCTTTCAGACCTCTATTCAACTTCTGATTCCCTCCTTTCCAGAACATTTTTCCCTATGCCACCTGTCTTAGTCTTTTTTTGTTGCTATAACAGAATACCCAAGACTGGGTAATTTACAAAGAAAAGAGACTTATTTAGCTTGTGATTCTGAAGACTGGGAAGTCCAAGATTGGAAAGCCCATCTGGTGATGATCTCAATCTGTTTAAGTCATGGCAGAAAGTGGAAGGAAGGGGGAATAGGCATGTGCAACGAGACACACTAGAGGCTGGGCTCCCTTTGTAACAACACACTTTCATGAGGACTAATCTATTCCCAGGGAGCAAACTTAGTCTCTCAAGATATCCATCTTAAGTCTTAATCACCTCGTAAAGGCACCAGCTCCCAACATGATACACTGGGGGTTCAGTTTCAGCTGAATTTTGACAGGAACAAATCACATTCAAACAGAGCATCACCTATGTAGACTTAGCCACTTTTGGACACTTATATTTGGTCTTCTATTTTGTTTAGTTATGTGCCTGTATGGCCTCCTCAGTAGACTCTGCAGTCTTAAAGCAAGGGCCCTGACTGGGCCATTAACTATCTATAGTCTTTTACATCTTTATATCTTTGAAAAATTATCTACTATTTCCAAATAAACTTTTGCCTGCACAGACTCACAGGAAGTTTAAGATAGAGGGATGTTATTAACTATCAAGGAGGGCAAGTATTGCATCTGGTTCTACATCCCCCCCCCATAGCTAAAGCAGACAATGATAATCAATCATGGTACTCTTTCCAATGACCTCCTGATGCAACTTTCCAATCCCTCCAACTAAGTGTTCCAAGCAGCAACCACTAATCAGAGTTGACATCTATTTGCCATCTCCTATCTAGTTCTTAGACCCTGTTTTCTAATTTCCTTTCCCCTCTTCTTAATGGTTGATATTGCACAGAAGTCTTGGAAGCCTTTGAGAATGGCTCATGCTATAAAAGGAGAATTTTAAAAAATTCTTTCAGAAGCCTCCAGCAATTAGATAGGTCAATGTTTGGGCAGAAATCGAAGATGTTCTATTGGGATGACCTACCTGGTTCTCCTTTAACTCAAAGAAAACTGAGTTCAAAGTCTAGTTCAGCTAATTATCTTCATTGGTTGAAGCTAAAAGGAGATGATCAGGGCTCATGTTCATCTTTATGATATTGACCTAGAACCCATAAATGCCACCTTACCTCTTCAAACCCTGAAAAATAGGCAGCAGAGCTTTCTCCTTTGATATGGACCCACTATCTTCTTGATAAAGAAAGAAGCCACATATAGGAGAATTTTACAAAAAACTTCTTATCTTTTCCAAAAAGTCTATCTCAATTTGTGGAAAAACCCAGGGGTAATAGGGAGTCACTAATACCTTCACAGTTGTGTTCACTTGCCGAAGGCAGGGTCACCAAGAAGGCTAGGCACACTTACTGGCCTGTTGCCTCTGAAATTCTCCACAAAATTAAACTCTTTTCAGGTAACATGACATGATCAAGCCAAAGCAGAGACATTACCCCCGGATAGAGGTTTTAATCACTTTGTGTTGTACCAGAAATAGAAGATTCTAGAGTTGTTTCCTATTATTTCAGTAAACTTAACAACAATGACTCCAAACTAAAGGGAATCACATTTTCACTATACTCTGTGGATAAACCTCCACATTCATATTCATTGACACCCACTCGGAGCCAGACATGGTTGTACATGCTGGAGTTACAGCAGTGATTTGCCCCAGAGAAATCCTGGTCCAAAGAGAACTTATGGCCGCTATGTGAACACATACAACAGATGACATTCACATTCAGGATTTCCAGAAAAGGACAAAGAAGTATGATTTATGCTGCATCAGTGAACAAAATGATAACACTGCTTGAACCTTATTTTCCACTGATGTGAATGGAAAATATGCCCAAGTTGGCTCCTCCCCTCATCTCTTCCCTTGCTGACTCCTATTCATCTCTTAGAGTTACTGCACTTAGTGCCATGCCCAAGTGTCCACCTCTCTTATCTCCTGCCTCCCAAACCAGGTGAGTGAGAGTGAGCCCTCTCTGTTTCTATACTCCCCCTTTATTTCCAAACTCCCCTGCAACACCACACTCTCCTTAACACTGTGCCTGCCCCATTTATTATTGTAACTCACCAGTTATTGCTGGGACATTGTAATACCAACAATACATACCAGGTTGTGTGTTCCTCAAAGTCAGGGCCTGGATATTTCGTTTCAGCCACAGCACCCTCTCAAGTGGAATTCCCACTTCTCTCTTTCTCTCCCCACCTCTCTCCAAAAAAAGGATCTTAGTTAAAAAACAAATAAAACGTGAGCATTCAATCCTCTGGTTGGGTTCGTTGACTGCACGGTGCCAAGGAAATGGCTTGGTGGTTTTTTAGTTTGGTTTTCCCTTTGTTCTCTGAATTTAGCATCATGTGAAGACAGAGCATAGCCTAAAGGTGTACTTAAAATGTCGTCCTGTTTCTGTGCTTACTCAGACAGGCAATAGAAAATGGCATTCTTGATAATTAATGCCCTTACAGAAATCCAGCACAGACTAGCAACTGTAAACAATACGTTATTAGTCAGGGGAGCTGCTTGCAACATGAGCATGGAAATTCCCATGGAACCTCATAGGGCATAAAAGGGAAGATTCCAGATGCTCTGGATAATTTCGTTACCATCTTTGCTTGATGGTTTCATTCCTAAGCAGACGGTTCGTTCCCATCATCTCTACCTCTTCTGCTGGCTTAAATTCCTCTTAATTCATTTATAAAACAAAATTAGAGTGTTGACTGCAACCTGTAAAATAAGTCCACATCTTTGTTTGATTATGGATTCTATATAAGCTATTTTAGCATTATTGCCGTTATATAAAGAAGGAATAACAAGAAGATGATTATTCTGTTAAAACGCCAACTAAAAACAAACAGCACTTTTTAAAATGTGCATTTGTATCATGGCAAGAGACTGGGTTTAAAACTTCCAAACTCACAAAGCTGTTTAAGAATGATGCCAGTACACTGCAGAAAGAAATGACAAAACTGGTTGAATGTAAGACATGAGTGGCTGAAATATGGTTTAATTTTTTTTTCTTTCTGACTCTTTTTCCTTCTTTGGAAACTGATAAAAGATTTTGTATTTTTAAAAAAATTGACCTCATTTTTAGTTTATTTTCTAAAAGTAGAGATGTCTTTACATATGTTCAAAAGTATGTCTATCAAACCTTTGGAGAACTTCTCAGAATGAAGAAACCTATAGTGCATATCATACCAAATTGTGTGGGGATTTTCCGCTTTTATGTGTTTGGGCATTTTTCCCTTTCAAACATCAAAACCTAATAATCGTGGCAGAAGGTTAAATATTTTCCATACTTTGTTTCTGAAATGTGTTCCTTACAAAGAGCAAGCATATGGGGGAAAGAAATTTACACACCCAATCTATTATGATGGTTGCCTCTGGGGTTAGGAAGTAGGACCATAGAGTGAGGCACTAAGGGGGGTGTTCACTTCTTTCTCCATCTTATTTATAATGAAAATGTACTCATGTGCCACTTGTACTATTTTTATACCTACTTAAAAACCATAGTTAGAGAAAAAATATGTCTTTGGATAATTTAATAAGTTATATGGTATCCCAAATTTGAACATTGTACATTGGATTGCAAGGGGGAGGAAGTAGGGAAGAGTTACTGTTTGCTCGGCTGGTAGAATCCATTCTCTTAAGCATTTCTGCACAGAAACATTAAGTAAAAAATTGGGGGGAAGTGTTGGAATAAAGAATCTGATATTCAGAATGGAAGGTTCCATTGAGAAAAGCTTTAGGAATTAACACTTTAATTAGTTGTATCAAGATCATATTGAATTCATTTTCCCTAATGCCAGTTTGCCTCAACTTTATATCCTTTTTAAAAAATTGTGCTCTCATGACATCATCAGCCCATGCAACATTTCTTGGGGTTTTAAAATAGAAACTTAAAGTTGACACGAAACAACCAAATTCAAGGGAGCACTTTATTTAAATTTCTGAACCTCTTAGGGGCTAGGAATGAAATGTAATGCTAATTTAATTTAAAAATTTGTTCTTTTTCCACCCAAACATACAAGCATAGCTTGTGAAAACCTCAATCCCACCCCCATCCCAACTTTCCTTTTCCATCAGGCTGGGACCAAATGAAAAGCTGATTTGAAGAACTAAATCCAGTTGCATCCCACACCCTGGTCTCCAAATATCCAATGCCATGGAATATTGCATGATCTGGTATGCCCATGTCCATCATCTTATTTTCCAAATGTGGGATATGGGAGATGAATGGGGTGGACATTTTTATTCTTCCAGGATTTAAAACTATGTATACATAAAGCAAGTGATGGGCAGCTTTGGTAAGTGTGTGTGTGTGTGTGTGTGTGTGCGTGTGTGTGTGTGTGTGTGTGTGTTTGTGTAGTGGGGAAATAGTTGGAACAAATGAGTGTTTCCTGTCTGAAGTGGATGTAAGTTTCCTTCCATGAAAATAAATATAATTGATTCCACTTCCATCAGCACATGAAGAGGATGAAGGGTAACTCATTTCCTGTGGGCCCTAACTGGAGGGATAATGCAGCCCAAGGGAAGTGACCCTTCACTGGACCTGAGCTGGGTCCTGACTGGCTAGGGAAGACACACTCCTCCACACCCCCATCTCCCTCGAGGTCCCTCTGGAGTCTGTCAGTGTTTGAGTTCTGTCCTTTTCCCACTCTTGAGAGGACACATGATGTCTCTCCAGGTTCTGTAGTCTGGGTTTGATTAAATAATTATAAACTCCCAGCAGCAGATCTATCATTTATGTCCAGAAACATGCCAGTATGTGTCTTTTGTGGCCCTGCCAACCAATCATAAACCCGCTCTCATTATTGTCACCGAGAACACAGTGGTTCAATGTTTGTGCTAGTTTCTGGATTTTGGCGATAGAATGTTGCCCAGCAGTTTGCTGCTGGTGCCAACATCCCTACAGAACTTCATAATAAATCCTTTCTATATTTATTCAGTCCACTACTCTGACACTGAAATTGCCTTTTACGAGTGTGGAGATCAGAGGCTTCCATTTTCCACTTCTAATCTGGGTGATTATATATTCTAACAGAAAAGACATCAAGGCCTGTTGTCTATACATATACAGCATGGCACAGTGACTGCTAGCTGGTAGGGGGAGGGTAGGAGATTGTTGGTATGTGAGAGCTGACCTTTTATCCCACACAAAGGAAGCACAGAGGTGATCTCTTTAATCCATTTGGTTAAAATGTTTAAAATTTTCCACTTCCTCCACAGCAAAGCCCAAAATAAAGTTGTCAAAATAAAGCAGTAATATTTCATAGTAATATGCTATCTTCTACAAAAGTGCAAGGGGAAAAGGGGGAGGTGGGCAACACCACCTAATTGAGTTCAAGGAATGTCTAAAGAGATGTTTTTGATTCTTTCCTTAATTGAGCCACAAATGAGCTCTAACTTGTCCCAGTTTAAAGTCTATAGTATCAACCACAAATTGAAAAATGGCTGAAATACTTGAATGGGGAGTCTTTTTCTACTTCTTGTGTACGAGAATAATCTTGCTAACAATAATTTACATGGCCAGGATGATCTTCCCCTAATAACATAAAAAGAAGCTTCTAGAAATTATGATATATAAAAATTTTACAATACAACACAAGTTATGTTTTGGAAAGAGAAAGATATATGTTCTCTTTTATTTTGCATAGTTCTGCACAAAGGGGTTCAGAAAAATATGAGTATACATGTTTTTTTCTTTTTGGAAAAATGATCAAAGTCATTTATTGAAAGAAGTACAATGAAATTAGATAATAAGTCTTAGTGAAAATAAACTGTATAAACTGGTAGAAGAGTACTAGAATCACAAAATAAAATCCACCAGTCACTTATTTTTCATTACTGTCTTTTATTTGTGTTTTCATTTACTCAAATGCCAAGCAGTTGTATGAGTCTACAGATGAACTGTTAATCTTGAAAGAAAAATTACTTTATATAAAGGTAGAATTGGTTGAGGATTGAATGGTTTCTTCTTATTGCTTCCTTTTAAAGCATCATTAAAATATTTCCACTTAAGGCAGAAGCCTCAGTATTCTATCATTACAGAAAGGCTTCAGATATTGCATTTCATTTTTAAGAGAATGGGTTTTAAAAGAATAAGTGTTAGCCGGGCTCGGTGGCTCAGCCTGTAATCCCGCGCTTTGGGAGGCTGAGGTGAGTGGATTGCCTGAGCCCGCGGGTTCGAGACTCGCCTGGACAACTTGGCGAGACCTCATCTCTACAATAAATCAAAAAATTAGCTGGGCATGGTAGCGCACGCCTGTAGTTCCAGCTACTTGGAAGGCTGAGGCGGAAGGATCGCCTGAGCCTAGCAGGTCGAGGCTGCGGTGGCCAGGAGCGGCCACTGCACTCCAGTCTGGGCAATGGAGAGAGACTCCAACTTAAAAAAACAAACAAAAAAAAGAATAAGTGTTAAGTAAAGATGTTTAAAATGTATACAATTTGACATCGTTTTTCAAAATGAAAAAATTGTATTTTCAAAAAATATAAACTGAGCTATTGTTTCTTTGTTTTTAAGATTTGAGAAATAACTTCTTTCAGTATTATAATTCCTGATGACATCACATTTACCCCAACACTACTTAAATAGTATTTTGATATTTTTTAAAAGTTAGTTATTCTCTTATTTAAACTTATATGCGAATTAAATTATTTCTAAATATATCAATTAAAAACCATGCTACTATTCCACTGAGGCAAATATAAATTGGAGAAAAATTAATAATGAAGATATTCCAGTACAAAATGTGTAGTAATGTATGAGAGATTCTTTGGGTGAATGTTACTGAGGGAAAAATAGTTAGGAAGAAGGAAAACCTTGAAATAAGCTGAATAGTCAAGAAGATGGCTACAGAAATGTAGTTTTGTCCTCCTTAATTTTATGTAGGAACAACTTATGTTTGCAAACATAAAAAAAGAACATGCAATTATTAAAAGAAAATAAATATTTAAAATGTTAAACCTTCAACCATTTGCAAGAAAACCCGATTTTTTTTAAAGTGCTTTTGACTAATAGCACTTAAACAGAAATGCAGCCATGTACGGGACTGTTTTTTGTTAAGAATTTGAAATCTGCCGACCAAAGAAAGACGTCATCTGCAACTGGCCACTAGGGGGCCTTCCTATTGGTCTATTTCCATAAAGGACAAGGACAATAATGAATAATAAATAAACTGCAAAGTTATATGCCATATTTTCTATCATACACATAGAAATAGCTCATTAGAAAGTGGCAAAAATCCTATCATCTGATTATTCAGATAATATTAAATTATTGATTAATTTGTTTTCGTCTTCATTAAACAGACTTTTTTTTTAAACCAGCTACTGTTATTTTGGAGTTTGCTTTTTTGCTCAATTAGTGATTGTTTTATCTGCTTTTTATGTAATTTTCTTTGGTTTTATTGATTTTTTTCCCCCAGAGATGGAAATAAGGAATTTAATGTAATCCAACCAGTGCATTGATTTAGCCTGTTTACTCAGATTAACCCAAACAGACAGGCAAGCTTGTCAGATCCTCTGTTTCTTATCTCTTTTGATAACTCTCCAAACTGTGGTTGTGTTGAAAGCCAGTGGCAACATGGTGTAGCGTTCACTCAGCAAAACTTTGCTGAGCAATTGCTATACACTGGGTGCCATGTATGGTGCTGGGCTACAGCTGGAAGCCAACTTGGTGTGACGACCCTTACAGAGACTGCAAGAAAAAGATGAGACTGGGAAGTTGCTGGGTGGTAGACCGTTCTGAGAAGTTTCCATTTGAGCAGAATCCTGAGTGGTACTAGAGAGGAAGCCATAGGAAACTGGGAGTCCAGCCAGTGGGACACAGGCATTATAATCCGGAGGCCTGGAGCCAGATCCTGCCTCCCTTACTTGCCAGGTGAGCATGAATCTGGGGAGTCCATGGACACTCTCTGCCTTCGCTTTCTCACCAGGAATGTTAACAATGTCATCTCCTGTAGTAGTGCCTGCACCTCTTCCCTCACCAGATTTTGGGAGGACAAGATGAAGTGAGTGATTTGAGATTGCTTTGTACAGGGTCATTCAAAAGTTATTTTGTGATTGCACAAAACAATCAAAGGTTTTTTTAATTTTCATCTTTTTGCCTTTTTTGGGGGATGGACAAGAAACCTTCTTGTCACCAAGGTTAAAAAATTTAATAATTTATTAGCATGAAAAATGTTTCAATACATTAAGTAAAAAGGTTTTTGCAAAATAGTATAATTTTTTAATATAAATACATATGTGCATAAAAGGGTTAGCAAAGATATAAACCAGATAGATATTGCTGGTTATGTTATGAATATTTTCATTTTTTTCTGTTTGCTTTCTGTACCTTCTGATTTTCTTCAGTGACAATGAAATGTTTTACTATAAAATAATAATATACTAATTAAACAAAATCATACAGAAAAAGAATATTGATAAGGTGGGTGGAAAAATTTTATTTTCAACCAAGATGAAATGTTTGCTTTTAGATGTTTTGTTAAACAGTAACATGGGGAGACATTCATCAAAATCTTTAAATAATTTCCAAATCCCAAGAAAATCATCAGTATTTAAAATAAAAGACTTAAATTGAATTTTTTTATAACCTAAATATCTCTTTCACCTGTCCATTAATCCCTAAACTAAAATTTATAAAAATAATTAAGATTATTTTTCAATGTAAATATATATATTTATTGACCTTCATGTTTAAACGTGTTCCTCCAAGATGTGTTTTAAAAATAGGTAGCTCCTCCAACTGGCTCTGCTTCTGTGTTTGCCACAAGTTAGGGTGACTTCTGCTAATTTATACCGACTTCCAGAATACATTTGAACAACACGATGCATTTGAAAACACATCCTTTCCAGGTTGCTCTGATTTTACTGTAAGAGGAATTATGTGCATTTCCATCTTGCTTTCACACACTGTTCAACTGTAACTTATCCACTTATTTTCTCTGAATTCTCTTGATGATGTGAAATTTGTTAAGCCTCCTTTTTTTTTTTTGCTTATTTTTAATAACACAAGTAGCAAATTAATAAGATTTGGTTTTAAAAGTACAAAGGTCAGGTGGTTTCTTTCGCCCATGCTGACTCTGGCATGTCTCCGTTTCTTTTCTCCTTTCTTTCACTAATAAACTTTGTTTGAAAACCTTGAAAAAAAATACAAAGGTCAGATGAAGTTCAAGTCCCTCCTCCCCCCATTTTAGCCTCTTCCTAGAGGCCACCTCTGCTGTCAGCGCCTTGTGTAGTGTTCCTGTTGTTGCAGCTATTCTAATGCATCTGTATTCAGAGATATATACCTTTAAAAAAATTGTTTGGAGGTTGCTTTCCCTTTTAAACAATGAAATCATTGTCATATGTAAGTATTGTTCCACATTTTCTTACTCTCAAGATCTCTTACAGATCTATCTGGGTCAGGATACATAGATGTCATTTCAAAACCTTCTGTTTTGAAGATGTAAATCTTTAGCCCTTTTTGAGTATCTAAGGTTTGCAAGGAAGCTAACTATTAAGTGATCAAAACATATAATCTCGAGCCAGTTCAGAATATGTTGGAGCCCTGCTTTATGTCTGGCACTGGTATAAACGAGGTTTTATTCCTGTCCTGGGGTCTAAGGGTATGTTAGATATTTCTTAAAAGGGAGCACAAGGTATAAATTCTGAGGAACGAGGTGTTATTCCTGTCTGGGGGGGGGATGGTTTAAGAAGGATGTTGGATTTTTCTTAAAAGGGGGAAGGAGGTATAAACTCAAGGACCATTAACTCTTCCTTTGTATTATGTATTTAAAAATATATTTAAGAAATAAGCTATTCTGCTTTAAGAACAAAATAACTTAAACTCTACTCTCAAAAACCTAGAAATTGGAAGGAAGTTCAGGAAATCACCTTTGTCTATTTTCTGTCTTTGGACACTGAACTCAGAATGGAAAATTGAGTCTTAGGAAAAATGAACACCCAATTGAAACAGTGTACACATCCAGAAAAAGTCTAATATTGCCACAGAATCTGTTATTCTGATGTTGCCATTTCTTTTCTAGGAAAGTGTTTAGTATCTTTAATTTTCTCCATTGTTTAACCAAGAAAGAGTCTTCTTATATTTTCAAATAAAAGGTTTGGTCATCTTATCAATCCTTAACAGGGAGGTGGACAGCGAGTTTGTGGAAATAGCTGTTAAGGGGCAGATATCTCACTGAGAGCCCTGGCAGGGCAAGTGTTTGCACAGCTCTGAGACCTGTCTCACCAGCAATGCAACTTATATTGCCATGGGATCAGGAGGGGGATTTCCCAACCCCACTCATTCTTTTACATGCATTTTTTCTTTCATTCGGGTGGTCACATTTCCTATTACACGAGGCTTGACTTGCTAAGAATTGTCCAAAGGATCAAACTTTGGTGGCGGGGGGCTGTGGGTGGTGTCTGATGTTCTAAGCTGGTTTGGTAGAAATAGAATAGGATACATGGAGGATTCCAGGTAGACAGAAAATGAAAAGTAGAACTACACTCCTCCAAGGCAGCTAAAATCAGCTGCAAGAAGCAGGCAGTCTTCCGTGTTCAGTTATGGCTCTAACATCCTTAGATCCCAGCAGACAGCCAGAGGCCCAGACCACAGGGAACAAGCCAGTTAGTGCTTTCAGAAATCCTTATCCTGTCTCCAATAAACACTAAGTTTTATCAGCATGGTCATTGAAATGTAATGAGAGTTTTCTCTCTGAGACAATGAAGGAAGTTTTAAAAAATAGAGCTATCAAAGATGTAAAGAACTAATATTGGGTAATGCAGTGTGTTTGATCCAGAATGCTTGATGCACACAAGCTTAAGAAGGGCATCTATTTATTTATATTTTTAAAATTTTTTTGTAAAGATGTGGGGCATAAGTCAGGATAAGCTACACAAGTAGGCTATATGCCGGTGAAGTGTGGGCCTCCAACTGGTCTTCACTTCCCCTCCTGGTTTAGGACCAGGTACCCTTTGTGTTGTTATCTGCTTCTTTCCCCTCCCTTGCTCCCAGCAACTGCAAATCCTTCTCTTGTGCTAATATGATTAATGTTCAGGGCCCACTTACGTGTGAGAACATGTGGTATTCAGCTCTTGGTTTTTGTGATAATCGCTAAGTGTGATGGTCTCCAGTTCCATCCAATTTGCTGTGAAGTCCATGATTTTGTTCTTTTTTATGGCTGTGTAATACTCCGTTGTGTATATGTGCCACATTTTCTTTATCCAGTCCACTTTTGATGGACAGTAGGGTTGGTTCCATGTTTTTGCTATTATGAACAGTGTGGTTATAAACATGCGTGTGCAGGTGTCTTTTCTGTGGAATGATGCTATGTTCCTCGGGGTATATTCCCAGGAGAGAGACTGCTGGATTGTGTGGAAGAACAATTTCTAATTCTTTTAGGAATTGCCACACTGCTTTCCATAGATGTTGAGCTAGTTTGCACTCCCAGCAGTGTAGAAACGTTCTCTTTTTTCCACACCTGTTGTTTTTTGATTTATTAAGAATGACCATCCTTACTGGGGTTAGGTGGTCTCTCATTGTAGCTTTCATTTGCATTTTTCTGATGATTAGTGAGGTTGAGCACTTTTTTCATATATTGGTTGGCTATTTGTATATCTTCCTTTGCAAAATGTCTGTTCATGTCCTTTGCCCACTTTTTAATAGGGTTGTTTATTTTTTTTCCTTTCATCTCATTTTAGTTCCTTGTAGATCCTGGATGTTAGGCCTTTGTCAGATACATAATTAGCAAATATCTTTTCCCATTCTATGGGTTGGTTGTCTCCCCACTCTTATGATGGTTTTTTTTGCTGTGCAAAAGTTCTTTGTGTGTGTGTGTGTGTGTGTGTGTGTACTTTTTTTATTAAGCAGTAAATATTATTATTTTTATAACTTTTTCTTTTTTTATTTGTATAAATTTACAAATACAGTTCCAATTTCATTATTTCAAAAGAAATGCAATTGAAAGTAGTTAACTCCAGTATCAAGCAGATAGATATGAAAAATATTACAACACTCCTAGTTACTGAGTGAGTGCAAAAGTTCTTAAGTTTGATGAGGTACCACTTCACTATCTTAGCTTTTATGGCATTGCTTTTGGGGATTTGGTCAAGAATTGGTTGCCTACTCTAACGTGCTTAAGAGCATTTCCTATGTTTTCTTCTAGGATTCTTATAAAGTTTTACATTTAGGTCTTTAATCCATTTAGAAGTTGAATTTTGCATATTGTGGTGATAAGTAGGAGTTCAGTTTCATTCTTCTGCATGTGGCTAGCCCGTTTCCCAGCTCCATTTGCTAAATATGATCTCCTTTCCCCAGTGGTTGTTATTGGCGACTTTGTCGAAGATGAGCTGGTTGAGAGATTGAGCTTTTGGTTCCGGAATCTCTGTTCTGTTCCACTGGTCTATGTGCCTATTCCTGAACCGATACCAGGCTGTTTTGGTTATGGTAGCCTTGTAATAAAGTCTAAAGTCTGGAAGTGTGATACCTCCTGCTTTGTTACTTTTGCTGAGGATTGTTTTAAATATTCATGCTCTTTTTTTTGTTTCCATATGAATTTCTGTATTGTTGCTTCCAGGTCTGAGAATAATGATGTTGGTAATTTGATGGGCATTGCATTGATCTGTAGATTGCTTTGGGCATCTTGACAATACTTATTCTTCTAATCCATAAGCATGAAATTTTTTCCACTTGTTTGTGTCATTCTTGATTTCTTTGAGCAGCATTTTGTAGTTCTCTTTCTAAAGATCTTTCACTTCTCTGGTTAGGTGGATGCCAGGGTATTTCATTTTGTGTGTGTGGCTATTGTAAATGGGATTGTGCTTTTTATTTGGCACTCTGTATGCTTGTTGCTGGTGTATAGAAATGCAGCTGTCTTTTGCACATTGATTTTATATCCTGAGACTTTACCAAAGTTGATTGTATAAGGAGGTTTTTGACAGACTCCCTAGGGTTTTCAGGATATAGAATCATATTGTCCACAAAGAGGTATATCTTGACTCCTTCTTTTCCTATTTGGATACCCCTGATTTCCTTCTCTTACCCTATTGCTCTGGCTAGGACTTCCAACAACATGTTGAAGAGGAGGGGTGAGAGTGTGCATCCTTGTCTTGTTCCTGTTTTCAGGGGGAATGTTTCCAATTTTTGCCCATTGAGCAAAATATTGGCTGTAGGTTTTTTATAGATGGCTCTTACTGTTTGGAGGAATGTTCCTTGTATGCCTAGGTGCTCAAGAGTTTTCATCAAGTAAGGATGCTGGATTTTTTTGAATCCTTTTTCTGGTCTAATGATGTAATCAGGTGGTTCTTGGTTTTATATCTGTTGATATGCTGAATTATGTTTACGGTCTTGCAAAGGTTGAATCAGCCCTGCATCCCAGGAATGAATGTGGGTGATTCTTGAGATGTGTTGTAGAATCTGATTTGCTAAAATCTTGTTTAAAATTTTTGTGTCTATGTTCGTTGAAGAGATTGGCCCATAATTATCTTTCCTTTTGGGGTCTTTGCCAGCTTTGGGTATCAGTATGATGTTGGCTTCATAAAATGAGTTGGGGAACATTCCCTCTTTCCCAATTGCCTGGAATACTTTCAAGAAGATTGGTATTAGCTCTTCCTCGTATGTTTTGTAGAATTCAGCTGGGAAGCTGTCTGGTCCAGGGCTTTATTTGGTAGGTAGATTTCTTTCTTTTTTTTAACCTTTTTTTTTTTTGAGTTGGAGTCTCACTCTGTCACCCAGGCTGGAGTGCAGTGGCATGCTCACATCCACTGCAGCCTCGATCTGATGTACTCAGTCGATCCTTCTGCCTCAGCCTTCCAGGTAGCTGGAACTATAGGCGCATACTACCACACCTGGCTTATTTTTTTGATTTGTTGTAGAGATGAGGTCTTACCAAGTTGCCCAGGCTGGTCTTGAACTCGGACAATCCTCTCGCCTTGGGCTCCCCTAGTACTGGGATTACAAGCTTGAGCCACCGCACCCAGCATCATAGGTAGATTTCTTATGACTAAGTAGATTTCCTGGATTTAGGCAGCTTAGAGTTTCAATTCCTTCCTGTTTCAAACTTGGGAGGCTGTGTGATGTCAGAAAATGCTCCATTTCCTTTAGGTTTATTTGCATAAAGGTTTTTATTTTAATCTCTAATATCTTTTCAGTTTATTCAGAGTCAATTGTGACTTCTCCTTTTGTGTTTCTAATTGTGTTTATCTGGGCTTTCTCTCTCTACTTTTCAGTCAATCTGGCCAGGAGACCATCAATCTTATTTATCCTTTCAAAGAACCAGCTTTGGTTTTGTTGATCTTTTCTGTGACATTTTTGTCTTCTGTGTCCTGCAACTCTGATTTAGTCTTGGTGATATGGATTCTTCTGCTGAGGTTAGGATTTAGGTGATCTTGCCTTTCCAGCTCCATTAGGTGTGACATTAGCCTGTCTACTTGTGATCTTTCTGTTTTCTTGATTTGTGCATGCAGTGCTATGAATTTTCCTCTTTACACTGATTTCATGGCATCCCAGAGATTCTGATAAGTTGTGTCTTTGTTTTCATTTGTTTCCAGGAATATTTTTCTTTCTCTCTTGATTTTCATGTTGACCCAGAAGTCATTCAACAACATGTTGTTTAGAGTCCATGTCTTTGTGTGTTTTGGAGGGATCTTGTTGGTGGCAATATTTATTTTTCCACTGTGATCTGAAAAGATACATGGTATTTTTTCGATCTTTTGAAATTTGTTCATGCTTGTTTTATGTCTGAGAACGTGATTGATCTTGGATTATGTTCCATGTACTGATAAGTACAAAGTATACTCTATTTGTTGGGTGAAGTGTTCTGTAGATGTCTATTATATCCATTTGATGGCATATCAATTTGAGGTTCTGGATCACCTTTTGGTTTTTAGCCTCAATGATCTGTCTAAAGCTGTAGTGGTATATTTGTGTGAGAGTCAATATCCTCTTTTAGTTTGCCTAGGAGTTGTCTAGTAAAACCTGGTAGTCCTGTGTTGAGTGCATATATATTTAGGATAGATATTTCTTGCTGATGGATTGAACCTTTTATCATTATGTAGTGTCCTATTAAATTTTTGATGGCTTGAAGACTGCCTTGTCAGATATTAGAATAGCTACACATGCTTTCTTCTGTTTTCCATTTGCCTGAAAGGTCACTTTCCAACCTCCCAACTTGAGTTTGTGTGTGTCTTATGCAGTGAGATGAGTTTCCTGGAAGCAGCAGATTGTTGGATCATGTTTTTTTAATCCAGTTTGCCTCTCTTGTCTCTTCAGTAACACATTTAGTCCATTCATATTCAAGCTGATTATTGATATATGACAGTTTATCCCTGTCAACCATAGGAGAGAAACTCAGACCTTGAAGACCAAGAGGTTGTTTTGTGTCCTTTTAACTTTTACAGTCTATCCTTTCTCCCCTGCTGCCTTTGGAGTTTTTTCTGTCATGCTTACTTTTTGAAGGCAGATTATTATGTATCTTGATGATGGTCTTCTCATGTAATATCTTGCAGGGGTTTTCTGAACTTCTTGTACTTGCATGGTCATTTCTCTAGCAAGATGGAGGGAATTCTCTTGAATGACCAAATGGAGCATTTGTTCCATGGTATTATCATTTTCACTTTCTGCTTCAGAGATACCAATTAGGTATAGGTTTGGTTTTTTACCAAATCACATTACTCTTGAGGTCTTTTTGCCTTCTTCTTGGGGTTTTTTTTTTCCTATGTTTTTAACAGACTGTGTTAATTTCATATTTTGGTCTTCAGGGTCTGAGTTTCTCTCCTCTGGTTGAGTGCCTGTTCTCAATACTTGTTACTTTGATACTGATTTTGAGGATGGAGCTCTTTATTTCCATTATTTTAGGGTAGGTTTTTTTTGGAAGTTAGCCAACTCCACTTTTACTTCCTGTATGATTTCTTTTTCAATGTTTCTCTTGGTTCCTGTTGATTTGTGCTGTTCTTTCTCTAATTTCTATGGCTGTCAACTCTAGCAGGTCATTCAGTTGGGGGGATTCCATTGTATGTGCTCTGGTGGCTGCATTTCCATGCGCTGTCTCTTTAAAATTCTGAGGATTGCAATTTCTCAGCCAATTCGTCTTTAACAAAGCCTCCACCAACAACCACTCAGGAGAGGAGAGCCTCTTCAGTAAATGGTGCTGGGAAAACTGGCTGACCACATGCAGAAGATTGAACAGGACTCCTACCTATCACCATACACAAAAACCAACTCTAAATGGATCAAAGACCTAAACATAAAATCTCAAACTATAAGAAACTTAGAAAACATGGGAGGCACACTGTGGGAATTGGAATAGGCAACCAATTCCTGTTCAAAACTCCAGATGCCCATGCCATAAGAGATAAGATAGACAACTGGGACATCATCAAACTGAAAAACTTCTCCAAAGCAAAAGAAACTATCAAGAGAGTAGGGAGACAGCCTACAGAATGGGAAAATATTTGCTAAATGTATATGTGACAAAGTCCTAACATCCAGGATTTACAAGGAACTCAAACATGCTGAAAAGAAAAAAACAAACAGCCCCATTAAAAAGTGGGCAAAGGATGTGAATAGATACTTCTCAAAAGAAGATATACGGGCAGCCAACAGACACATGAAAAAGTGCTCAGCCTCACTAATCATTAGAGAAATGCAAATCAAGACTACATTGAGATACCACCTAACTCCTGAAAGAATGTCCATCATTAATAAAACAAGAAACAGCAGATGCTGGCAAGGATGCAGAGAAAAGTGAATGCTTCTACACTGTTGGTAAGAATGACCCAGCAATCTCCCTACTGGTAATATACAGGAGGAACTCAAATCATTCTACAAAAAAGATACCTGTGCATGCATGTTTATTGCCGAACTATTCACAATGGGAAAACATGAAACCAACCATGCTGCTCATTGAAACTGGACTGGATTTTTAAAATGTAGTACATATGCATGATGGAATATTATGCAGCCATAAAGAAGGACAAAATTATAAGCTTCACAGCAACTTGGATTGAGTTAGAGTCTATAATACTCAGTGATCTATCACAGAAACAAAAGACTGAGTACCACATGTTCTCATTCATATGTGGACCCTGAACATTTACCATAATACAGTAAGAAAGGGATTGGCAGTAGCTGGAAACTGCCAGGGGAAGGGAGGCACACACTATTAATAAGGATGCCTGATCTCAAACCAGAAGTGGGGCCAAAGGGAGGCCAAAACTTTACCTTTACGATGTCCACTTGTATACCTAATCCTCGATTGTACCTTACATAGTTAAAATAAAAAAATAAAAAGTAAAAAAATACAGTTCAGAGAGTTGCTTGTTCTTCATTCTTTCCTCATTTGTCTCAGTGAGGCTTTACCCAGTGAGAGAAGGAGGAGTGGCAGGTTCTTGTCACTGCAGATTTTCTCTCTGCTGCTAAACTAGTCAGACCAGTTTCTAGGCCCCCTGCCGCAGTGATTGATGGTCAGTGGGGTTGTGGGGGCTGGGGTGTGTAGGTAAATCGACCCAGCATGTCCTGGAATCACTTGCCCCCTCCAGCATGATATCAGCTCCTATACATGCCTAGCTCGTGGCATGCAGATGGGGCACCTGTGCCTGTCTTTTTTGTTTGTTCAAGGAAACCCCTGCTGGATGCGGGGAGTTTCATCCTTTCAAATGTGTTCGGGTACTTCCTTTAATTGGTGGCTGGATCCCTAATCTCTGCCCTGCCTTGCTAAAGAGGTGCTGACCTGTTGCTTCACAGGTGCTGGCAGTTGGTATGTCAGTCAGATTCACCCTGCAGGTGTGCCTTCTCACAGGGGAACTGCTCTCTGTTTTACCTGGGCTCTGATGCTTACCGCTGCATCCTGACCAGTTTCCTTCCATGTGAAGGAAGGGTAAACTTTTGGGAGGGGGTAAACCAATGCAGAGCATCTTATAATCACTCACCCCTCTCCTTCTCCAAATAGATCTTCCTTTTCTGTGCTTGCCTGGTATAGGGCGGAGGATAGGGTGCCTGCTGTGGCTTTCTCGAGTCTGTGCACTCAGAGGGATCTTTCCTGTGTTCATGATATTTAACCTGTTCAAAAGTGCTCTGGGTATCTCCATCTAAGAGCAGTGCAATCCTTATTCTCTGTCTTGCTGGGTGGGAGGAGTGCCAATCTGCTGCTCCATGGAGGCCATCTTGGCTCCTCCCCGATTTTTAAAAATACATTTATTTTAGAAATAAGAAGATGAGTTTTTAAAAAAGATATATCAGGAACTGACTATTGACACCACATAAACATCTTTCATGGGTTGCTTTAAAATACTGTATCCTATTCATGCCCTCATTTTTTATTTACTTTTTAAAAATATGCCCTTTTTTGTTTGTTTTTGGGAAAGAAAGATTGTATTAAGGATTCCTGAATCATAAAATATTACAGCCTCATGTTCATGTAGCTGAACTCTCCCAGGTAATATCACAGGCACATAAAGGGAGATCTTAATGGTGCTAAGTAATTGTAAATACTCTGTTAAAACACATGCCAACTAATAAAAATAAAGCAGAATCCTTCTATGACTGAGAAAATTGTCTATTAATTCACTTTTGTTTGGTTTTAATTTGAAATTTTCTATAAGCAAGCAATGTTTTAGGTCAATGCAATACGATTTGTATGCATAATTATATGTTCCTCCTACACCAGAGACACAGGAAATACTAATAAAAACCATGCTTTGGAGCTTGCTGAGGCTATCTTTTTATTATGCCCTTATATCTGAGTGCAGAAATGATATAGATGTAGTCCCAGCCCCTAAACTATTCGTACAGTACATGCCTTATCAAAATCAAATATTTTGATTTACTAACAATAGTATTGTTCATTTTAATTTATAAGCAGATGGTATTTATCAATAATCTTATACAAATAGAGCATCACTGAAATTTTACTCAATGGAAAAACCAATTCTCTGAGCCAGAAAACTTTTAACAAAAATGTCAGTTAAATTTGTTGGAAAATATGTTTATTCTTTCTGACATCACTATGATTCGAATGTGTTCCTCAAAGTTCATGTGTGGGAAACGTAATCCTCAATATAACAGAGTTGAGAGGCGAGACCCTTAAGAAGTGATTAGCTCTGGAATAAGCCTGTAATAAGGGCTTTGTCCTCGTGACTCTATTAACGTCTTTATCATGGGAGTAGATTAGTTATTGTGGGAGCAGGTCAATTACTATGGAAGTGGATTCCTGATAAGACAATGAGTACAAAGGAATAACAGCTGTTTTCTCCCTTCCTCTCCTGTTCTCTCTCTCACCCTCTCTTTGCCCTTCTGCCATGGAGTAGCTTGCAATAATCTCTCACCAGACAAGGCTTCAGTCTTGGACTTCTCAATCTCCAGAACTATGTCAAACACCTTTCTTTTTATAATTACTCAATCTCAGGTATTCTGTTATAGCAACAGAGAACAGATTAAGACAGACATTAACCAAAAGACTCAAAGCTATACAAAGATGCCAGTTTGATTTTTTAATATTTCTTGTTTTCTATGTAATGTACTATGACTTTATTATTTATAAAATATATTATTGAAGCAATTGAAGTTAAATTTGAAGCAATTGAGAATTTAATCTGCATCACTTTTAGGAGTGGGGAAGTAAGATTAGATGGATTTACTCCCTGAAATTAGAAAAAGAGCTTCCTTTCGTTTGAGCTTAGTTTACCTCCTCCCAGCTCCCAGTTGTGTAATCTAGAGTTCAGGGGGAGCACACCTTTGCTCCCACCAGCCACTCGCTCCATGAACTGCACACACCCCTCGGAGCCTTGATTTCCCACCCTTGAGTTTCAGCCCTTTGGAGATTCATATGTTGCCGAGATTGCCTGAAAGACCTTGTCCTGTACAAGTGTACTGAAGACCGTGTGTGTTGCACCACAGCCCATGCCACACTGCCCTTGGGGGGGCGGGGCTGATACCAGACTTTGAAGGAAGGGTGGAACAAAGAGTCTGGAAAATGCTCTGGAAAATGAAAAAGCAGTCTACAAAGATTTTAGTTTTATGTCTGTTTAGGGAAGACCAAATATCATACAGGATGTAATCTGACATTTAGATTTAATTCTGTTGATGATTTGCAGATTTGGAAACATACTTCTTAGATTGTCCAGTGCCATTGGGAACTGCTCTACCCAGAAGTGATAGTTGCTTAGAAAAGATGAACTGTAAAAAAAATTTACTGTACTTTCACAGCATGGAGCTCAGGAAAATATAATGGTAAGCTTTGCTAGACTGCTTCCCATCTACAGGAGAAAAGGCAGAACAACCTGGATTTCCACCTTATATAAACCACTGATGAGCTGGGTGACCTTGGACAATTGAATTAGCCTCTCTGGTCTTCTATTTTCTCATCTGCAGAATGGTACTTATATTAATAATAGCAGTATTCATGAGGCGTTCAATACACGTCATGCATTGTTCTAAAAAGATGTATTAACTCAGTCCTCACAGCAATTTTTGAGTTTAGAATCATTGCTATCTTCTTTGTTCAGTTGAGGAAACTGAGATTGGAATGGGTTAAGTAAGTGGCCCCAGTTCATACAACTAGAAAATGCACAGTCAGATTTTAGGTCAAAATGTCTAGATCCAAAGAATAGACTCTGGCCCACAATACCAAGAGAGGCTGTAAGCTGGACTGGGTCGCGGCAGGCCTCTATTACTTAGGGTCTCTGCAAACTTGCCAAGTTGCAGAGCCTCTCTGCACCTTTTACTTCCCACGTATAAACTGGGGATAATGGTGGACTCTGCCACAAGGAAATGTTGTAAAGGCCGAATGAGGAAATATTGTTAAAAACTCAGACATGTGCTTAGTAAGAACTAGGGAAACATTTAAGAGTGCTATTATTCTTATATTAGAGCTCACACTCTCCAATGACATGGTTTGGAGCAAATTTTAATATGCATAAATTTCTTAGCTGTACTGCTCAAAAATGCTCTAAAAAATGTAACTGAGTATCTTTTGAGCAACTACTCAAAAAATGATTTCTTCCAGGAGATTGTGTGCTAAAAGTGAGACATGATTTAGGTGCTGGAGAAACATAGATCTCCCAGGGCACGGAGCCACCTCCGTGGCTCATGATCTAATGGGAGGAAGAGGAACAGTTTTCAATTTCTCCCCTCTAAAGGATCAGAAAGTTCTGATTTTAAGCAGCTGAATATGCATGACTTCTCACCTGCCTGTAATATAGCTCATGCAGTAGGATAAATGGATGGAGGAATATTTGCAGACACATCTTTTTTCCCAGTCCAGGAGAGAATCCCATGGGTGTCCACTCTGTTCTAGCCTCAAAGCATTATCTGTAGGACAGAATTTGACGTCAAAGGTGGGAGAAACTTTGTGAATTTCCATAATAAAACACCAAGTGAAAGGGGAGTGGGAGAAGAAAGGTGCCCCTTTGGAACACAGGAGGGACATGGGCACATGTGCATGCTGTATATTCGTGCATGTGTGTGTGTTGTGCATGTGGTTCCAGTGTAGCTGCAGGGTCTAGGGAAGGCACAAGACAGGAAACAGGATTGAAGTAAGTATTGCAAGGACCAGCATCTTCTTTCACACTGTCAATGTACAGGAGTAAAGGAACTCCATTCTTTTATTATTACTTTTAACCTATGAATTGTGTTTGTGCAAGCCATGCTCCATGGAGACCAAACAACCCTGTGGTTTCACCGGGTATGGAGCACCCATGATTTGTTAGGAGCTATACTGGCCATATGTGCAAGAGGGACTGTCAATTCCTGCCTGTCCTTGTTCATGCTTCTATAGCAAATAAGATTTCAAGGTTGGTCTAGTCTTGGGGACCCAACCTCATGGTTGCTTGTGTATCAATGGGTCTTTTATTGTAGGAACTCCCTAAGCCTTCAGTGTGATATGTAGATGCACATCATTTTTCAATCTTGATGTCATGTGGGATAAACTCCACGAACACTAATGTACAACAGTTCCACCAACTTCCCTAATGGTGAAAACACTGATTCCTGGGACCAACCTAGTCCCAACCTAGTCCCATTGAAGAAGAAATCTGAATTTTTGACAAGCATCACAGGTGATTTTGTCAGGAACATCTGGGACGATGGTGTGGCTGTTACCAGCATTGTCCTAGCTCCTTACTCCATGTGGAAGAAACCAGGTGTCTTCCATGACTGGGTCACCAGCTGTCCATGGAAACTAAAATTGGGAATGAGAGAGGAGAGCCCTCTTCTCCATCCCAACTTAGCAGCATCAAAGATTTGTATATTTGAGGCTACAATAAGTTCAGGCAGAGCAAAGCCACCCTGCAGACACAGTTCCACAACAGAAGCTTACAGGCAGCCTTCCTTGTCCTTCCTCACCTCTTTATTTCACATTCCTCCCTTAGCCAGCCACTTACTGCCTCTGGTCTCACTACCCTTTTGAATTTCTGAGGTAAACGACTTAAATATATCTCAAATTCCCCAGGTGAGCTCAACGCTAGATATCCTGACAGCAAGTTTCTCAATAGAATTAGACATCGAGAGAGAGAAACTGAGTCAATTTCCATAATAAAACAAATGAAAGGGGAGTAAGAAAAGAAAAGTGCCATCCTGAAAGCAGCTGGAAGATCAAAGTTAAATGTCCTACATTGCACAAACGGGACTCCCTGCTTGGGGCTCAGGACATCCCTTCAATTAACTATTAGGTATAGCTACTGTGACATCCTTGGAGCACCTAAAGCAGTGTGACTTTGATTCAGAGGTTGCCCTACAGGTTCAGATTGAGAATCTGTAAATCTTTTCTGCATATTTTTAGTTGAAAAATATTGTGGGTGTTTTGGTGCTTTTGTTATTATTTTTAAGTTTTCTATTGCTGTTAATTATCACAAACTTAGTAACTCAAAACAGCACACACTAATTATCTCACGAATTCCTATGGGTTAGACGTTCAGGAGCTACCTAACTGGGTCTTCTGCTTAAGATCTCATAAGGTTGTAATTAACATGTTGGTTGGACCTATGGTCTAATCTGAAGCTTAACTAGGAAAAATATTGTTTCCTAGCTCATTTGGGTTATAGGAAGAATTTAGTTTCTTGCACTCGTAGGTCTGAAAACCAGAGCCCACCCTCAGTTCCTTTGCATGTAGGGTCTTCCAACCTGACCATCTATCACCTCAATGAAGCTACAACCATATGTTGCATAATCATGTACATATAATCACATAATTTTGACCCTTATGTCATATTATATTGATTAAAAACAAGTTGCAGGACCTATTCATGCCCATGGTAATGAACACTAGCAGATGAGGATAGTGGGGGTTACCTTATTAGATTGTCTGTGAAAGTAGTAATCACTAATTAGAGTGCCTACTCAACTTCAAAACAACATTCTTCCTCTAAGAACTGGGATAACCCTGGCAACCACGTGTATGCTATAGGACACCAGACCCTGACCAGAGTTGATTGGGGCAGATAGAGACACAGCCCAAAGTGAAGCAATCAGGTCCTGCTTTCCAGAATTTTGGCACTGGGATTTACAGACAGCCACTTAGTCTGGGCTATTTACTAAATGAAGAAGAGGGAACAACTCATTGTTGGGTAATCTTTTCCCACCATGTACATGTGAGACAGAGATAAAAAGTTGGAGCAGAGAGAAAAATAAAGTTGAACTACAAGAAAAAAATAATGAAGATTAGAGAGAGAGCAAAAAATTCACCTGGGTTTCCAATAGCTCTCCAGTTTCTGGTCCTAGTTTTTTGTGTAACCCATGATTTTTGAGTTCCAGAGCTCTTCCAGTATCCTGTCAGAAAATCCTCTATTTTGCTTAAGCTTACTCAAGTTGGCTCCTGTTACTTGTCAAGGTAAATAACCCTAAATTGAGATGCCAAAGTGGGCATGATTGGTTCTTCATTTGTAATCTCTCCATCATTCATCCACCTGCCCACACATCCATCCATCTAAAACAGCAGTCCCCAACATTTTTGGCATCAGGGACAGGTTTCGTGGAAGACAATTTTTCCATGAACCCGGGGTAGGGGTGGAGGAGTAGTCTGGCAATGATTCAAGTGCATAACATTTGTTATGCATTTTATTTCTATTCTTATTACATTGTAATTTATAATGAAATAATTACACAATTTGCCATAAAAAAAGAGGTGCAGGCAGAAGTGGTAAATAATAGACAGGACACACATGGACTAAAATAAGTGTTGGATTCTGACTTAAAGTTTGCCACCAGATGCAGTTGTATAGTTAAAGACCATCGACTCACTTGTCACTCACTGACAGGGTTTTGATATGAGTTTGCAAGCAATTGATTTATTATAGTCTCTGTGCAAACTTCACTGCTAATGTTAATTTATATTTGCAGTCACCCCCCAGTGACTGCCCAGCATCACTGCCTTGGCTCCACCTCGGATTATCATGCATTCAATTCTCATAAGGAGTATGCAACCTAGATCCCCACATACACAGCTCACAATAGGGCTCACGCTTCTATGTGAATCTAATGCTGCTGCTGATCTTATAGAAGGTGGAGCTCAGGCTGTAATGCCAGCAATGGTGAGCATCTGTAAATTCAGATGAAGCTACACTCATTCGCCTGCCACTCACCTCCTGCTGTGCAGCCCAGCTTCTAACAGACCACAGGACTGGTCTGTGGCCCAGAGGATTGTGGACTCCTGATCTAGAAGGTATTTCTCTATTCCCTAAATTGGCCCTGACACTGTCCTGGAAACTGGAATACAACAGCAAACAAGACTCAGCATTCCCATCCTCACCAACTCACAATCTGTGGAGATGCCAGGCATGTCAGCAGAGTGCCAGGGGGAAGGTGCTGAGGGCACAGAAAAGAAGCATGTAACTGAGCCCAGGGAAGAGGACTTCCTAGAGTGCTTCCTGGAGGAAGCGACTAAGCTGAGATCCAAGAGGGAAGTGAAACTAACCAAATGAAGTGGGTAGAAGAGAAGATTATGCCAGGCAATGGGAATCTCATGTGCAGAGGGGACATGGCAAATCTGAGCATACCATGAGCAGGAACAGGACAAATCTGAGAATCAGAGAGCTGAGTGTAAGGGACCTTTCATGTGAAGAGAAGTGATGAGAAAGTTAAAATTGTACATATCTGTCCCCCAAAACTTTTACTTCTTTGAAGTAAGGGACTGTAATTTTTTTTAACACTTAGCCTGGCACTTAGTGATTTATTCACTAAAAATTATGTGTCTGGGCATTTTATTTCCTTTTTCATTTGTACAAATGAAAATGTACTCTTTGTAGTATATAAGTCTAAGACTTCTGACAATTGTATGCAGCTATATAATCACCACCACCATCAAGATACAGGACAGTTTCATCACTCAAGAAAACTCCCTCACACTGATATTTTGCAGTCAGTCTCTTTCCCTGCTCTCTGATCTTGCTGGTATTTTATTTAATCTTCATATCCACTCATATGATATAGGTAGTATTACCTCTACTTTACAAATGAGTAAACCAAGACTCAATGGATGTTTCTTCCTTCTTTCCCTGGCATCATTCTGGAAATTGAGTGATTGCTGTATCTGTGAAGATAAGGAGCCTGGTCTATCAAATCACCAGGTAAGACAGTCAGATTTTTCAGGTCATGCACAGGAACAGATAGAGTCAGTTCAGAAAATTGCACCTTGTTTCCCAAGACTTAGGCTTTGTGCTGAAAGGCTATAAGAACAGAAAACTGGCATTATCTCTGGGTCAGATCTGCCTTTCCTGGCCTTTTGCTGTGGGTCTGAAGGCATGTGTTTCATGAAGCCAATAAAATGCACCTTGTTCTCAAGAAATGTTATGACAGCTGGCTTCCAGATCCTTCAATTGTTATGTCTTTTTTGAGAAGTATCCATTAATTATTTTTAATCATCTCTTGATTTTACCAAGAAAGTTGTTATTCTACAGGCAGTTCACTGATAAATTTGGGAGTGTTTTCATGTTGCTTTTTCCCCTTGGTGTGGTGAAACTTTCTTTGTCATCAATACATACGTCAAAGCAGACTAACCAGATTATTTCCCCAGCCCCAGCATATGGTTGGGTCATGCAAACAGCCATCGTAAATCCTCCTTGACAATGGCCCAAAATGATATCGTGACCTGGTCCCCATGGAATCCAGATTTATGAAGATCTGAACGTGCGAACTGAGTGTTAGGAACATGGTTTTTTAAAAACTTGCCATGTGAATACGTCTGTCTACTTATATGGCTACTTGCCTCCATATGTGGCAAGTGAATGAAAAGTATGTGCAGAGGTATTTGAAGAATTCTTGAGATGTCTGCATAAGCTTGCCTAGACCCTAGAGCCAAGTCAGCACCTAATAAATATTCATTGAGTGAGTGAATGAATGAAGTAGGACTTGGGTGAGTTATAAAGTCATCTCATTTTTTTCTAGAAAGTAGCTCACTACTATAAGGATGTGCTTGATTACCTTTCTAATGCATTTCTACTTTTGAATGCACAGCCCAAGAAACCTCTCTGTCCTCAGTCCTAGGGGAAAATCTTGCTTAGTCTAAACCAGTCAGAACATGGCACTTATCATGGAGATTATGATTGGGCTGGGAAGATGCATGTGACCTCTGTTGGTACAATCAGATGAAAGGGGATGAGTTTAAGTTCACGGTATGGGGAAAAGCTTACTATTTCTTACAATGGGGATAGGCAAGGAAGCATTTCATCCTGCTTGCTGCCACAAGGCTGTTTTCTTTCATGCTGGCAAGATCCTGCCTGGGCTGCCTCACTTACTTTATGACCTTGAGGGCAACCAGCTTCGGTTTGAGCCTGGTCCAGGGCAAAACAGAGAGCAGAAAAGAATCTCATCCTTAATGACATAGCTGAGCTCCCGGACATTCTTGGAGAACACTGAGATTCTGGACCTGATTCTATTCTTGTTATTTGAGAGTGCAATTTCCTTCTGGTTTAAGTCACCTTATGTTGGGATTTCTGTTGCTTTCTCTTGAAAACAAAAAGTTAAAAAGTAGAAGCTTGAAGCCGCGAAGAGGAAAAAGCAGAGAATAAGGAAGAATAGGCTCAGTTATTTTGTGTGTCATTTCCTTAAGTAAAAATAGCAATTCCTGCAGGTAGAACGGCGTGAAGATCACCTGAGGCCCTGTCTTTCCTTGCACCTCACCCCTGGGAGGCGAGTGCTGTTTTGCTGGTTTTACTCACTTTCTCCAGGTAAAACTTGCCCATCTGAAAAGGAAGTCCTCCTTTTTGTCTAGTGGAGGAAAGTCTTCTTCCTTCCCTTATTGGTTTTTGGGTTCTTCTGGCCCACAGAGAAAAAGAGTTTTCTATTATGTGCTCTACAACAGTCTTGTCTTCAGCCATTCATACTATTGTCCCTCTAGTGACACATGGAATTTAGAAAACATCTTAGTAATTATTTATTTTGCGGTTACTATAAGCAGGGTGCCATGCAAGTTGCACAAAGAAATATGAAAGAACCCTTGCCTACAAAGATCTTATCCTTTAATTGGGATGCCACGTCCAAGCATTTCAGATGGTGATAGGAGACTTGAATAAATAGAAATACAGAACTGTGCTAACCATCAAAAAGTAGTATGTCATTAATTCTTGGAGTAGAAGAACATAATAATCACTCTCAAATCCAAACATCTTTTTTGTTTCTTCCTTTTTGCCTGGAGGGCTGCAGTAGCTTCCAGATCTACCTGCTTCCACCCTGTCAACTGTCTGATATTAATTAACCAGAGAGGTCTTGTGGAGAAACAAGGCAGGCCATGTTATTTCTCTGCTCTTTTTTCCATGCCTGCAAGACTCTACCCAGGACATTCCTCCAACTTCTACCACCAGATCTCATACCATGCTCCACCCAGTTCTTTTTGTTGCTTTTCTTTTGGGAGCTGTTCTGTCCCACCCAGCAAAGGCCTTTGCATACATTGTTCTCCCTGTCTGGAACATGTTTCCCTCTTTTCTATTCACCTTCTTTCCTATCTCGGCTAAAAAAAATCCTGTGCTCAGCAAAGCCTTTTCTGACCTCCCTGAGTAGGATGAAATCTACCACAGACTCTCATGGCAGCAGGGATTTTTCCTTTGGACTCATCCTAGTGATTGTTTATAGTTGTTTGTGTCATTATTTGAAACCTTGAGGTGGGCAGATATTTTATCTGTCTTTATTCACCATTGGATCTCCAGAGCTTGACCAAGTGCCTGTTATATGGTAGGTGCTCAATAAATATTTATTGAAAGAAATAATGACTATATAAACATGCAATCCACACTCATTTTGTTCCAGACACCATGCTACAAACCTAACCACATTGCCATTTACTTCTTAGCACTCTAGTTCCTCTCTATGAGAGAGAGGCACTATTGTTTTCATCCCCATTTTATGGCTGCGTGCACTGAGGCTTAGAGAGATGAAATAGTGTCCCAGGTTACATGCCATGTAAAGTAACGGAGCTGGGATTCCAGCTCAGCACTGGCCTCCACCAAGTCTCATGGATGAAAGAAAGTTCTGGGATTTCAGAGGAAAGAAAAGGTTTGTAAGCAAACAGGAGTTGGGGCTAGTCTCAAAAGACAAGCTGGCTTTGTCTAGAGAGGGAATAAGGAAGCCAAGTGCACAGAGACACTTTTTTAAAAAATTTTAATTTTAAAGATGTGGGGGCACAATTCAGGGATAGGTATACAAATGTTCATTATGCAGGTACGCTTGATGATGAAGTGTTTCCTCCCCCACAGGCAGTTTTCCACTACTGCAATCCCAACTTCTCCCTCCCCTGGCAGTTTCCCTTTCTTATAGTATTATGATAATTGTCCAAGGTCTGCTTATGAGTGAGAATATGTGGTACTCAGATCTTTGTTTCTGTGATAGATCACTCAGTATTATAGAAAGAAGGACAAAATTATGAACTTCACAGCAACTTGGATGAACTCAGAGACACCGTTAACCTAAAGATACCTTTGGGCAAGTTTCCACTTTTGGATGGTGAATTGAAAGAAGATGTCCTGTCATCCCAGCAGATGCAGTTCCATACCAGAACACACAGGCTGATGAGTCAAGTGGTGGCTTAATTTCAGCTCCCACTTTCACCTTTGTCTGGGTCTTTTTTTTTTTTTGCAGTACTCAAACTGCACAGCAGTATACGGTACACTTCAGGCTTAGAAGCAAAACAACAAGAAATGAAAAAATCTATTTGGCTACAGTGGTTGCCTTCTGAGGGGAATACAAAAGTCAAGACTTGTGCTGTCCAGTATAGTAGCCACTAACCACTTATGGCTATTTAAATTTAAAAAATTGAAATTAAATTTTAAAAAATTCTACTCCTGAATTATATTATTCACTTTTCAAGTACTCAGGAGCTACTTGTAGCTGATGGTTACCATAGTGGAAAACACAGAGAACATTTTCCATCATTTCAGAAAGTTCTGTTGGACAGCACTGGTCTAGAAAACAATGTGGAGCCATCATTTGTGAAAAGACGCCCAGCCTGTATGGGTCATGAGGTGACATGGAAGGGTTATGGATGAGGAGGTGATATATAGCATCGGGAAGAGTAATAATGATCATTTATTGAGGGATTCTGATTCATTAGGCAGTGTGCTAAGAAGCTCAAAAGCATGATCTCATTTAAGAGACCTACAAGGTAGCACTATTATTATCCCCATTCTAGAGTGAAAATTGAGGCCCAGTGAGGTTAAATAGCCCTTACAGCTCCAAGTCTGTCTGATCCCCAAAGAGTCTTCTTTATACCATGCTCCTACTTTGTATTCAAATTAATATGACAATGGAAGTGAATTATTCAACAAAACAGAGAATGAGGTCAGGGAGGCTAGTTTGGCAGCCCTAGATAGATTCTAGGCACGGAAATGATAATGGCTTCAAATAGGGTGTCAAGAGCTTCCTTTGTAGTGAGCATCAGATGTTCCTTGTTCTTTGTTCCCAGCCTATGGTTTCCTCCCTTCCTCCCTAACCATTCATCGCATCGCCTTCATTTTCTTTGGAATCATCTTTGCTTATCCTTTTGCTCCTTATGTTGGTGTTTCCAGAGAAAATTGTGTTTGCATTAGATTTTAACCTAATAAATTTTTATCCCTGAGAGGACGTCTCCTGCCTCATCCTGCTGTTAGGCCTCTTCCTAGAGATCCCAGAACACAGCTGGAGAACTTGTGTGGGCCCCACCATGAGCCAAGCCCAGAAACCCCATCTGGAAATGTGCGTGGCAGAAGATTTTCCTCCCCTTCCAGTACTCCTGGTAAATGGAAATGCACCATGGGTCCCACTTCCTGCTGGGATGTGAGGCCTTTGTGTTTCTTTGGCCTCCTAGTGTTGAAGGTAAGCTTTCCCCAGGAGTAGTTCTATCTTCATTGTATGCCCCAGCAGACTTTAGTTTGTAAATATGCCAGCTTTATGTGAGGTCTGTCAAGCAATGGAGATGGATTGACTCTCCGCTGGTCTCATAAAGAGAACTGGTTTCTAGTATTTGGTTTCATGGATTATGGACAAGCAGATTCCCCATTAGCCCCTCCTGAATAATTCTGTGAGAGAAACCATTGAATACTGATCTATGTATGACATCTGGGGAAACTGAGAAATAGAAGGAAGAGGGAATTCCACACATGTCAAAATTAGGAAACTAGAAAGAAAACCATGACATCCAGGTTGCCTGGTCATGCTTTAACCACAACCCACATTTGCCTATTTAGTTACAACAAACACAAAAAAGATAAACATAGATGTAAGTTAGTCTAAACACCAAATTTTAGAAGTTTTTCCTCTGATGTCTAGTCAGCTATCCTGACCTTTATTGGAGGATAAACCAACTTGCAACAGCTGTGGATAATTATTTACTGTAAGTCAGAGACCAAAAGGCTTGGATAGTGAAGTAAATTCAGTATTAGAAAGAGAGTGATGTGCTTGGTACCAGAAAATTACCATTTAAACTGATTCCTGAATTTCAAAGATTAAGAGGTTCCCAGGTCACCACACAAGAGATGCTAGAAAAGCCCAGGATGTGTTACATGCATGGTGAGCTTTGCTCACGTGTGAGGGGTTTACAAAAATGCGCAGCCACACCTGGACCTTCCTCAGCCCAGAATCATTCAAGAAGATACTTTGTGCAGATGCTACTGAGATGACATGTCCCTTGCTGTCCATAAAAGTGATCTACAACTGGCTGTGGAGTTACCCAACCATCTCGGCTACTCAATAAGAAACAGATTTGGATCCCCTCACTCAGGCTGTCAGATTTTACAGCCGTCTGATGGTCTCTGGCAGTGTGGCCTCTCAGCAAGACACTGCTAAAGGGAGGCTCCAAAACATTTGGCAGTCAGGAGAGACACAAAAGCTTTGCATAATTTGGGGGTGAGTTCAAAGCCAATAACGTTTGCACTCCATGCCAAGAAAGAATTTTAAAGCCAGTGAGGTGCCTCTGAACCAATAAGGTGTTATTACCTTTAAGCACATCCCTTTTGCCCTTTGATAATAAGCGTTGTTTTAAAGTATTTGAACTTACCATTCACAATTTAAAACAGGATATGTCACCTCCACTCTTTAAACTTCCAAAAGTAAAAGAAGGCTTGATTGAAGCTGAAGTGCTTCCATTCTGGGCAGACAGATGACCCCCCCACACACAACACAAGACATATACACACTCCCTCATCTTCACCTGTGCTGCAAAACAACAGAATCTGACCACATAGTGTGGCAAGAGGAGCAATGAGGCTAAAGAATTTTCTCTCCAGGAGCCTTCTAACTAGAGATCTGTCTATAATACAGGGGATAATTTGCTGTAAACACTCCTGTGCTTTGAATGGGGTTCAGTCCCCAGGATGCCATTCAGAACAAGGTCTCTGCTGAGGACTCTATGTTCTAGAATTTGAATTAAATAGACCACAAAACCCACTTGCCCCCAAGTTGAATTCTAAGTCTGAACTTGAGAACAACTACAGTCCTTAAAATAGAAATGACAGCAAGCAGAGAAATATCATCCTTGTCTTGGGCAAAATGGTTGAGCCTAGTACAGAAACAGTATAAGATAAAAACTAAGAGCACGGAGTCTACAGCTCAATAACTTAGGCCCAAATCTGGCTCTGCTACTCATTAACTGTGTTGCCTTGGGCCCATTGTATAACTTAGGTGACTGGTGAATTCTTGCAAGTTGGAATCATGACTTAGATTTGGGGATAACACAGAAGACCCTCTAGTTCAACCATTGTTCCATAAGACTTACCAAGGAGGATTAATGAGGAGATTTCAGAATTCCTAATTCTTAAGCCCTTCACTATTCCCATCAGAGTGGACCGTGAGGGTGTCCCCAAGGCAGAAGAAGAGAAAAGGCAGGTGGTCTACTGAATCCTCTTTGCCAAATACCTTGGCCTAAATTGAGAAATACCTGAGGGCCACTGGATGGACAACAGAACTGAAAGTTCCATTTGACCTCCCAGGAGGTCAATGAACAGCTAAGAAACTGCTACTTATTCCTCGCCTCCTTCCAGGATCCAGTCCCTGGTTTCTGGAGTGAGTACTACCATGCTATATTTTATTGTTTATATCACCATGAAATACACAATCCTCTTCCAGCTGTGCTACCCTCTTTGTCCAGTCTCAACTCCCGCCCCACTTATCCCCCCATATGACCACTTTGTTTTCTTCTGCCTAACATGTCACACACATACATGTCGCCAGGCCTAGACATGCTCTTCCCTCCACTTACAAGGTGCTTCTCCTTCTCAAATTCCTACTCATTCTTCAAGATCAAGGCCAATGTTAACTCTTCTGCAAGACTTTCCCAGACATGCTAGCTAGCTCTAATGACAGAAAAGTTGAGCACTGTGCTGAATGCTTTCCATGATTATCTCATTTCATTTACTGAATCCTCACTGCAATATTGTGAAGTCAATACTATTGTGATCTAATTTTAAGACAGGGAAACCAGGGTCACTAGAGTTAGGTATCTTGTCTAAGAACACGCAGGAAATTAGTGGGAGAGCCAGTTGCAAGCCCAGGTCTATCTGACTCTAGAAGCAAGTTATTCCTCATAGGTCCATACTGATTCTCCCAGAGAACTTTATTTATGCTTTGGTTGCATCATTTTCTCTGTTTAACTTCATATCTTTCTTTCCCTACTAGGTGGAAATTTAAGTTGTGTGCTATTCTTATTTTTATCTCTAATGCTTAGCTTACTGCTTGCCCTACAATAGATACTTAACATAAATGTGAATAAATATATTGAATGTCTAAAGAAAGGGAGGGAGGATGGACAGAGGAATATTTGACATTCTCAAAGGTACATATTATAAAATAAGTTAACCCCTTCCAAGTACACCAAACATTATGTTTTGTAGAGAAGAATTTTAATACTGCCTAAAAAAATGTACCGAGACATTCAATACATATTGACCCTGGGCCTAATTAATGGCAGAGAATTTAAAGGAAAATCAAGTCTATACTGTATATACCTATGACCAGAGATAAGAATCCTAAAAATATTGGACAAAGCAAAAAACATCTGACCCTGGTCTTGACCTTGAAGAATGGAGTTATTATGCTATCTGAATTGTTTGATTTTTGTTTGTTTTTGGCTTGGAAAAAGCCACAATAACAAAAAAACTCACCTTTATGTACTTATGATTTAAACGCTCTGCCTTTTGATATGTTCTCCCTGGGAGAATTCTCATCCACAGACTTTAAACAGGTAAGCTAGCAGCTGCTACAGATTCAAGTATTTAGACTAAATCAACTTGTGTTTTTATAACAACTTGCTAGTTAGGGATGCATAAAAAGATCTAGAGAAAATGAAAACAGATCTTGGCTTCAGGCAAAGATATATAAAGCACCAAACAGACACATTAGAGAAGCCTCAGAAGTCAGTACTTGTGGCTCAGAGTTCAAACTGGCTTGGCTAAAGCAAGTCTCCTCTCAAAGCAGACGGGCCAGGATGTTCTCGCTTGGTGTTTTCAAAGTCTATGTGATACAGTCCCAGAGGCAAACGTGTGAGTTTCTAGATAGGGAGAGAGAAAGAATCAAAATTAAAAATGACAAGTTGAAATAGAATCTCATGACCTGCAAGGCCTAAACTAAATGCTTGGAAGCAGTGTTGTGTCTGAAGCCTCTGTGGGGCAAGTCATGTCCAGCTATGGTGGGTTTGGGTCAGAGCATTACCCAGGGCTCGACCTTGGTGTGTTCTAGGTGTAGAGAGGTCGACCAATTGCTCAGCTGATTAGAGGCAGGTGGCAGGTTGGGAAGCTGGATGAAGTAGAAGTTTTTTTGCCATCTGTCTTCGACCCAAAAGGTCAAAATAAGGTCAGAGCAAGTTTTACAAAGAACCTAATGATTTAGGTTTAGTAAAGCTTACAGATATCTCAGCAAAGACTTTGTTTTAGTTCTAAGCACATATCCTTGCTTGGAGTGGATACCTGAAGCTGTTTTCTACATTGATGTTATCCAATTTCTTTTTGGAAGAAGAGACTTTTATAAATTAGGTTAATGTCCTGTTTATGCCTCCCCATTCTAAATATGAGGAATAATCATGGCTTCCAGTTACAGAGTGTTCATTTTGTGTGAAAGGCTCTGCCAAGTGCTTGATATGACATTGTATCTAATCTTCACAAGCAACCCTGAGAGAGAGGTGCTTGTTCATCTGTTTTATGGATGAGAATAATGAGATTTATCCAGTTATTTGACAGCAGAGACAAGACCTGTACTCAGGGCTTGTTTCAATGCTAAATTCCACAGTTGCTGTTACCATGATGCAATACTCATCGGCTGTCCCCATTTCTTCAAGTCTCCCCTAGTTCTTGATGACCAGGTCTGTGTTTCACCCACCTGTGGGCATCATACAACACAATGTACATACTAATAGCTAAGTAAGTTGAGGTAATCTCTTTTTTTTTTTTTTTTTAGTTGGAGTATCACTCTGTCGCCCAGACTGGAGTGTAGTGGCCGCTCCCGGCCACCGCAGCCTTGACCTGCTGGGCTCCAGTGACCCTTCCGCCTCAGCCTTCCAAGTAGCTGGAACTACAGGCGTGCGCTACCATGCCCAGCTAATTTTTTAATTATTGTAGAGATGAGGTCTCGCCAAGTTGCCCAGGCGGGTCTTGAACCCACGGGATCAGGCATTCCACTCACTCACCTCAGCCTCCCAAGGCGCGGGATTACAGGCTGAGCCACCAAGCCCGGCGGAAATCTCTTTTTTAATGAAAAAGATAGATATTGAATTTTCCAGAAGGTTAGTGTGATCTTTGCATGGAGTCAAACAAAAATGAATCAGGGAAGGAGTTATATCAAAATGAGAGTAAAAGACTCCTGGCTGGGCTTGTGGTTGAAGGTCCCATTTTTTTTTTTTTTAACAGTGGGGATCTCACTCTGTTTCCCAGGCTGGCGTGCCGTGGAATGATTATAGCTCACTGTAGCCTCTGCCTCCAGAACGCAAGAGATTTTTCCATATCAGCCACCCAAGCAACTGGGACTACAGGTATATGCTACCACACCTCGTTCAAAAAAAATTTTTTTTTTTTTTATAGAGCTAGAGTCTAGGGTTTAGCTATGTTGCCCAGGCTGGTCTTGGATTCCTGGGCTCAAGTGATCCTCCCACCTTGGTCTCCCAAAGTGCTATGATTATAGGCATGAGCCATCATGCCTAGCCTGAAGGTACCAGCTTATATCCAAAAGGCTATGAACCTGGGAGCTAAAAAAAAGAAAAAGGAGTATTTGTTGCTGGACGATAGATATTATGCTCACTGAGGAACCAAGACCACTGTAAAGTTTGTTTGGCCTAATGAGAAGCTGTTGCTAAGGTGAAGAATCACACTGCACTGTCTCAGTTGCTCATAAACATATCCTCAAATATTAGGAAGGAGCTATACAAAATGGCTGTAGTAGCCCAAGTAGGAGGGGTGAAGATGCAGGAAGTGGATGTGCCTCCCTCCGCAGCACTGACTGAGCCAGGAAGGATTCCATACCTCAACTGGCCAAGACAAACAGTCTAGTGCTGATGGGAAGGCAGCCACTGGGGAACAGCAGAACCACCACAGTCATACTGCCTCTCGAAAGATTGTCACCGCAAGAGTGAATCCAGGGCCTGTGGTTTCCTGCCGTTCTCTCTGGGACACAGCTCAGGCTTCTAATGACTCATGGTCAATGGTGTGCAAAAATTTCACATCCCATCTCCAATCCAACCTGTGCAGTGCCACGACTGTTCCCACTGCTTCCTTCTCCTACGGAGCTTAATGAAGGAATTAACGATGACCAGGATGTGAGTGGATGTCTTCTCATGAGCAGCCCACTCATAAAACTGGCTGTGCACAGGCACGCAAGGACAAAGTAGGGGGTCAGTAATGACCAGCTATACCGGGCCAAAGCTTCTCTGTCTTAACACTGCTGGTTGTGTGGGGAGGAGGAGAGGAAACATATGTATTAACTTCAAGCCTCTTGAGAGATGGTGACTTTCAGTGTTTAAGAGTGTAGGCATTGGATTGCCATTTTTGGCCTCCTAACATAGTAACTGAGTGATCATGGGAAGTTACTTAGCCCCTCTGAACCTCAATATTCTCATCCAGAAAAAGGGAATATTGAGTATCTACCCCATCAGATGGTTTTGGAGATCAAATGGAGGTTATAAATGTAAAATTTGGTAAATGTTAACTTTTACCATTGTTATTTTTACTACCACTGATAATTAAGTTTAGTTGGTTGTGGGAGCTGAAGACTAATAGAAATTATTTCTGAGGGAATTAAGATCTGTTGTAGAGTAAATGCTTTGTGGAAGTTGAACACTGGACTCCAGTTACAAGTTGAAGGAGAGCCTGGATCCTCTACAGGCTCCCTTCTGTGGATGATTAAGTCTAAGGACTCTTGGGGATCTGTGGTACCTCAGGAGTGGCACCCTGACCAGGGTGACACTTGCACTTCCCACCTGGCAAAACCATGAATGATTCAAACCACAACCACTCACAAGTCCACTATTCAATTCTACCAAAATGCACTAAAGGCTTGTCACATGCTGGCCACTGGCATGACCGGCGAGGAGTATAACAGAGAGGAGTCACACATGGCCCCTATTTTCAAGATGCTAATGGGAGAAATGGACACATGTACATTCAGCTGATACAAGGCAGGCAAATCATTGCTCCAGGACTGAGACAAATCACATTCAAGGCATATGGGGAGAGACTGATTTTGAGTGGGGATATCTGTGAGGTCTTCTTGGAAGGGGTGTGTTTTGAGATGGACCTCAAATGTTGATCTGAAGAGAAGCAGGGCAGATAAAAGAATAATCTTTTACAAAAGTAGTAGCCTAGAGTGAAAGGAAGGAATAAACTGGAAAATAAAGTTGGGAAGGTGGAAGAAGACCATATTTTATTAAGTTGTGACAGTCAGGCTGAAAGATTTGAATTCTGTTATTTAAGTTGGGAGGCAATATGCCTAGGGTAAGTAGAAATGAAATTCAAGCCTTTGAATGATACAGTGGTCCTGAAAGGGTCTTTAAGAGCAATAATGTTTCTGAGAAAAGGACATTATTAAATGTCTATTTATGAGAGGCTGGAAGAAGAACCAGGCAGTTACTGTGTTTCAGAAACCAAATGATGGGGGCATCAAACACGCTGTTGTGGTCAGCTCAACAGAAATGAGGTTGTTAGTTTAAGCATCTCAAGAGAGTGTGGGGAAGAAGCCAGGTTTTAGAGCATTAAGGTGATAATAATGGGGAAACATGGTGTGTGCTTCATTTGAAAGAAGTTCAGAATGTAAGAGAGAGAGGTTAGGAGGATAAAACAAATCTCACACAAGGCATTGGGTTTTGGGTGGAAGTTATTTGAACAGTTTTGTGGAGTAGAGAAAACATCCACTGGAAAAAAATAATTACAGATGCACCAGAGAAAAGAGGATATTGCTGATCTAATGACAGTTAAGAAAGTGTGTGAATTATGGACTAAGGAATGTTCATTTCAGACCAAAAAAGGACCTCATCTTATGTAGATTCCAGAGTAAGAAAGAAAGACTGTATTTTAAGGCCCCCCAAAATGGAGGTGGGTAGTTGATGGAGTTCACTTTGGCATATCTGCATCTTCTGTAAATGGTATATTATTCTTTAATAATTTAATAAGATTTCATAAGTTAAAAAAATGCGGTGTGGGATTTTTTTCTGTTAATTCCCTTAAGAGACTGAATAGTGGAGCAGGAATAACCACAAGAGTGGATTTGAAGTCATAAGTTCAGGCTAGTCATAACCTCATTAAATCTCAGTGGTTTGTCCTACAAATGGAGAATGCCGAGCAATAGGACAAATTGGGGTTTAAATGAGATAATACATGCTCCTGGCTTTGTAAAATTGATCTGTAACTAAGTAGAGTTTATTTTTATTTATTATATTTGTCATATTTTGCTTCTGAAGCTGTTTTGCACAATTTGTCCATGACTTTAAGAGACAGTGATGCCATGATTAAAATGGTAAGTTTGTGCTGTGCCTTCCTTTTGCCCTAAGTAAATAGTGTGTGATGCATAGAAAAATAAAGCATGTCTGGAAGCCAGTTCTTGTCAAATACTCTGAGAAATATGCCACTACAACTTTGGGAAACTTCACTAACTTTCCCCTAAGACAGACCCCTTCTCCTCAAACTATTTCCAATGACGTCTCCAACATAGTTTTGAATGACTCAAGCTTTGGGAAACATACCACTTCCTTGTTATGCATGTTTGCCATTTCCCAGATTTCATCATTAAGGCATTTCCTAAAATTCAGCCCAACGTGTTCTTTTTTCTGATTTCAAAAAGGATTCTGTTTCAAGCCTCCGTTATCAAATAGGGAACCCAACTGTGAACGGTAGCGCATTTGACTGTGACATCAGCATTTTCAATTGGAATACCTCGTTCCGTTCTAATATCCAGTTCTTCTTTTGTTTCAGGGTTTAGGAATAATGCACAAGTTTCTCCAGACCACACAAAGGTGCTGCTAATGGAGCCAATAGCAGCAGGACCCCAAGTTGCCTTTGAGGTTGGCAGTTTATAAGAACTGTCTGCCAAGAGCCCCTGCGGAACCGCATCACCTTTCCAAGACCCCGTTTTCAAGTAGATCAAAGTATTTTTCTCATCCTGGTGAAAGCCAGAGGTTCAGGTCAAAATGAATGAGTGTGGGATTCTGAAGGAAGCTGGCAGAACATCAAAGACAGTTGGGTGGGACCTGAATCCTTTCTTTGAAAGCTCTTTTCCATTGTTTCCTGGACTTTTTCAGACTGACACATTGTTGAACTTGCCCCTCTGCTCCCACCTTGGTCCCCACAACCCCCATTCAGTTGTCCACGACTTTCATCAGCTGATCCTCAACTTTCTTATGTGCTTACATGTTCCAAAGGCAAGTGAACATATGTAAGCACCAATTTATTCATATGAGTGAATGACTGTGTCCACCCACACTTACAAACCAATTCATCTTGAGTCCTGAACCCATAATTACATTTTTTTTCCTTTTACTGTGAAGAGCTTTGTTGTATCCCTCATAACAACTAAACATAGTTCTGTGTTTCCCCATTAGACTATACACTCCCTGAGGATAGCAGTCTTGTCCTTCTAGTTATCTCTGTGCCCTTCCTCAGAATAGCACAGATGCTGCTGCACTTAAAAAATTTGGTAAGTAGTTCGTTATCATCAAAAGTAGTTTTGGCCGTCCTGTTTTTTTAAAATTTTGTATATGTATTTATTTATTTAATTTAATTTTTTTATTTTAAGGATGTGCGATACAATTCAGGATTAGATATGCAAATAGTCATTGTACAGGTAAAGTTGGGGCCTCACTTTGGTCCCCACTTCACCTGGTTGGAGATCAGGTACCCTTGTTGATGAAATGGGCCTCCCTCTCCGCTGGCAGTTTCCCACTACTCCCAATCCCTTTTTTATAGTATTATGATAATTATTCAGGGTCTGCTTATGAGTGAGACTATGTGGTACTCAGTTCTATGTTTCTGTGATAGGTCACTGAGTATTATAGACTTTAAATCCATCCAAGTTGTTGTGAAGTTCATAATTTTGTCCTTCTTAGTGGTTGCATAATATTCCATCATATATATGTACTACTTTTTTTATCCAGACCACTTTTGATGGGCAGCATGGTTGGTCCCATGTTTTTGCTATTGTGAACAATGTTGAAATAAGCATGCATTGGTGGTATCTTTTTCACAGAATGATTTGAGTTCTTCCAGGTATACTCTCAGAAGGAGGATTGCTGGGTTGTATGAAAGGTCAATTTTTAGATCTTTTAGGGATTGTCACACTGTTTTCTATAGAGTTTGTACTAGTTTACACTCCCACCAACAGTATAGAAGTCTTCCCTTTTCCCTGTACCTCTCCAGCATCTGTTGTTTTTTGGGTTATTGATGATGGCCATCCTGACTGGAATTAGCAATCTAATTAGTGTGGTTTTAATTTGCATTTCTTTGAAGATTAGTGAGACTGAGCATTTTTTCATGTATCTGTTGGCTGCTCATATGTCTTCTTTTGAGAGTGCTCATTCATATCTTATACTCACTTTTTATTGTTTTTTATTTTAATTCAGGGTTTATTTTAATTCAGGATTAGGTATACAAGTGGTCATTGTACAGGAAAAGTTTGGGCCTTCCTTTTGCCCCCACTTTGCCTGGTTTGCGATCAGGTACCCTTATTAATGTTATGTGCCCCCGCCTTCTCCTGGCAGTATCCGGCTAGTGCCAACCCCTTTCTTACACTATTATGGTAAATGTTCAGGGTCCACATGAGTGAGAACATGTTGTACTCGGTTCTTTGTTTCTGTGATAAATCACTGAGTATTATAGACTCTAAATCCATCCAAGTTGCTATGAAGTTCATAATTTTGTCCTTCTTTATGGCTGCATAATATTCCACCATATATATGTACCACATTTTAAAAAATCCAGTCTAGTTTTGATGGGCAGAATGGTTAGTTCCATGTTTTTGCAATTGTAAATAGTTCTGCAATAAACATGAGTGTGCAGGTATCTACTTTTTTGTAGAGTGATTCAAGTTTCTTCAGGTATATTCTCAGAAGGGGAATTGCTGGATCATATGGAAGGTCAATTTCTAGTTTTTTTAGGAATCACCTCACTGTTTTCCATAGAGGTTGAACTAGTTTGCATTCCTACCAGCAGTGTAGAAGAGTTCCCTTTCACTGCATCTTTGCCAGCATCTGTTGTTTGTTTTATTAATGATGGCCATTCTTACTGGGGTTAGGTGGTATCTCAATTGTGGTTTTGATTTGCATTTCTCTGATGATTAGTGAGGCTGAGCACTTTTTCATGTGTCTGTTGGCTGCCTGTATATCTTCTTTTGAGAAGTCTCTGTTCATGTCTTTTGCCCACTTTTTAATGGGGCTGTTTGTTTGTTTTTTCCTTTTGGCATATTTGAGTTCCTTGTGGATCCTGGATATTAGATCTTTGTCAGTTATGCAGTTGGCAAATATTTTTTTCCCATTCTGTGGGCTGTCTCCCTGCTTGCTTGATGGTTTCTTTTGCTTTGCAGAAGCTTTTCAATTTGATAAGGTCCCACTTGTCTATCTTATCACTTATGGCATGGGCTTTGGTTGCCTATTCTGATTTCCATAAGAGTGTCTCCTGCATTTTCTAAGATTCTTAAAGTTTGGGGATTCACATTTAGGTCTTTGATTCATTTGGAGTTGATTTTTGTGTATGGTGATAGGTGGGAGTCCTGTTTCATTCTTATGCACATGGTCAGCCAGTTTTCCCACCACTATTTACTGAATAGGTTTTCCTCTTCCCAGTGGTTGTTGGTGGAGGCTTTGTCGAAGATAAGTTGGTTGAGAAATTGAGGTTTTGCTTCCAGAATCTCTATCCTGTTCTATGGGTCTATATGCCTGTTCTTGTACCAATACCAGGTTGTTTTGATTATTGTGGCCTTATAATAAAGTTTAAAGTTGGGAAGTGCGATATCTCCTGCTTTGTTTATTTTGCTAAGATTTGTTTTGGCTATTAATGGTCATTTATGTTTCCAAATAAATTTTTGTGTTGCTGTTTACAGGTCTGAGAAGAATGATGTTGGTAATTTAACGGGCATGGTGTTGAATCTGTAGATTGCCTTTGGTAGGATGGACATCTCAACAATGTTGATTCTTTCAATCCATGAATATGGAATGTTTTTCCATTTGTTTGTGCCATCTTTGACTTCTCTGAGCAATGTTTTGTAGCTTTTGTTGTAAAGATCTTTCACTTCTCTGGTTAGGAAAATTCCAAGGTATTTCATTTTTGGTGGCTATTGTGAATGGGATTGTGCTTTTTTATTTGGTTCTCTGCTTGTTTGTTGTTAGTGTATAAAAATGTGACTGTATTTTGCATGTTTATTTTGTACCCTGAGACTTTACCAAAGTCCTTTGTCAGTGCAAGGAGAATTTTGACAGATTCTTTTGGATTTTCAAGGTATGGGATCATATCATCAGCAAAGAGGGATAACTTGACTTCTTCTTTTCCTATTTGGTTACTTCTGATTTCCTTCTCTTGTTGTGCTAGCTAGGACTTCCAACACCATGTTAAACAGGAGGAGTGAGAGTGCACAGCCTTGTCTTGTTCCAGTTTTCAGGGGAAATGCTTCCAATTTTTGTCCGTTTAGCAATATGTTGAATGTAGGTTTATCATAGATGGCTCTTACTATTTTGAGGTATGATCTCTCTATGCCTAGGTGTTCGAAGGTTTTTATCAATAGGGGATGCTGAATTTTATCAAAAGCTTTTTCTGCATCTAATAACTTAATATGTGGTTCTTGTTTTTATATTTCTTGATGTATATAATTACATTTATGGTCTTGTGGATGTTGAACCAGCCCTGCATCCTGGGATGAAGCCCACTTGGTCATGGTGGATGTTTTTTGAGATGTGTTGTTGGATCTCTTTTTTTTTTTAAGAGACAAGGTCTCACTCTGTCATCCAGGCCAGAGTGCAGTGGTGCAAACATAGTTTACTGTAACCTCGATGTCCTGGGCTCAAGCAGTTCTCCCACTTCAGCCTCTGGAGTAGCTGGGATTACAGGTGCATACCACCATGACTGATTAATCTTTCTATTATTTTGTAAAGATGGAGTTTCATTATTCCCCATAAACTGGTCTTGAATTCCTGGTCTCAAGCAATCCTCCTGCCTCAGCCTCCCAAAGTGCTAGAATTAGAGTGTGAGCCACTGTGCCTGGCTTCTTACTCTTAATTTTAAGAAGTATTCATTTGTGCTACAGCAAGGACTTTTTGGGAACTAAACTATCATTCAAGATGGGCTTAAATATATATATATTTAACAAAGAAATATATAAACTGTCAGTTTCATAGATGATGCTTTCTCCCTGTGTCCTAACATAATGGAAGGGAGGAAGCAGGCTCCCTCTGGTGAGAACAGGAATCTCATTCACAAAGTCATTCACTCACTCTCTCACTCTCTCTCTCTCTTTCTCTATATATATACACACACACACATACACACACACACATACACACACATTAGAGGTCATTGCTCTCTAGTGTAGATCACTACAAAATCAAGCAGGCACTATGGACACAATAAAAATAAATATAACAATAATTATAGCCATCTTAGGTAATACTTATTGAACATATACTCCGTGTCATGCATATGCAATGTGTGCTCTGCCATATGTTCTCCTTTGGCTTTCTGGGCTCAGTCCCTGGTCTTCGCCTCTCTCCGTCTATACTCCTGTTCAGATCTCACATGTCAACTATATGCTACCAACTCCCACTTTCACAGACCAGATTTCTCTCCCAAACTCCAAACTCAAATATCCATTGCCTCCACTTGAATGTCTAATAGCTTTCATAAATTCATTATGCCCAAAACTTACTCCCGTGCTTTCTGAAACAAGCTGCTCTACCTGCTTCCCATAACTCAGTTGATGGCAACGCCATTCTTCCAATTACTCAGACCAAAAATCCTTGGAGTCTTCTAAATTCAACCCCTTCTCACTCATCCCCTACATCCAATTCATAGAAAATCCTGCTGACTTTTACCTTCAAGATACATCCAGAATTCAGACACTTCTCACCACTCCCCTTGCTGCTGTTACAGTCCAAGTCATACTCATCCCCTTCCTAGTGTAGAGCTTACCCTCCTAATAGGCTCTGGGCTTCTCTTGTGCCCTATGATGTGGTCTCAACAAAGCACCCAAAATATACAGTTCACCAGAATTTGACCCTCCAATGATTCCCAATTTTACTAAAAGGAAAAGCCAGAGTTCTCTCAAGGCCTGGCATGATTTTAGGTCCATTGTTTTCTGTCTTAATCCTCCCCCCATTACTCACTTGACAGCTGCCACTTTGTCCTCCTTGCTATTCTGTGAACATGCTAGGCAGGCTTCCACCTCCCAATCTTTGCTCCAGTAATTCCCTTTGCCTACAATGCTTCTCTTGAAGATGCTAATTCATTACCTTTTCAAGTCTCAATGAAACTTGCCTAAACTGTTTTCTTCATACCAGCCCTTGGCACACCCCTCAACATTCCTTATTCCACTCTCTACCCTATGCTACTTTTTTCTTTCTCTCATAGTGCTTCTCCCCTCCTAACATGCTGTAGAAGGTTACTTGTACATTTTACTATTGGCTATCTTTCCCTTGTATAATTCAGACTACACAAGGGTGTGTTTTTGTCTCTTTTGCTTGGAAAAGTGCCTGGCTCACATTGCAGACACTTGGTAAACATTGTTGAATGAGTGGGTAAGAAATGATAGATGCTCCTGGAATCAAGATACTCATGTCTCAGAGCTCAAAGTGGCCTTAGCACCCTAAGTGTCAGCACATTCTCACACCCTTCATGCTCCATCTCAGACTCAAAAGCTCTATACACATGCCCCACACTCCCAATCCTCTAAATCCCATTTCTACAGCCTACATCTCTACCTTTAGAAATGACTTCTGTCTGTCAGAGAATAGCAAGGCATCATTTCATTTGCTTGAAACCAAGTCCAGTTAAAGGAGACATCTTTGTCACAAACAGCTGCTTGGTGGATGGAATCTAGTAAAATGTGACCAGCATGAGCAGCTCTCCTGACAAACTGTTTCTTGAAGACAGAATTATAGCCTGCCACGCTTCCTGTGAAATGATCATCCTCTCCTGCTTTTGATGCTTGCTGAGGAGAATGCTGGCCCTGGACTGTCAAATCTACAAGGGCACTGATAGGGAAAGGAGGCTTATTTGAAGGGGCAAACAGGAATGTTTTCCATCTATCAGGAAAGAGAGTATATCCTGTTTTATTAACTACAGCTTGATTAATTGGCCACAGTCTTTAACAGGGATATAGATTAAGCAATACCAACTCAACTCAAAGACTTTAACTTGTTCAATATCAGAGTCTTCTGGGAAATTTCTCATTAGCATCAGCAAAAATAGCAGCCAGATTTCAAGATAAGAATATGTCAAGCTCCATGTAGCAAACTTCCATGGCATTTTCTTCTTTTTTGAAAACACCCAAGTAATGGGTGCTATCATCCCAATATCCTTCCTAAGCTTTGATTAAAAAAAAAAAAAAATAGATTGCTTAAGCTTTGTTAAGCATTTTTAGGAGAAATAACATAAAATCTCAGGGAGACTAGACATAATACTTGACATTTCTATCAGAAACATCAAAGAGAAAGTAATTGATAAAGTGAGTTCTCCCATGTTAACACACCCAGACATCCACATTTTTTATTTCTTCATATCTACTCATTGTCTTAGCTCAGGCTGTTTTTAACAAAGCACTATAAACTAGGCAACTTTTAAACAACAGAAATTTATTTCTTATCGTTCTGAAGCCTGAATTCCAAGATCAAGGCACCAGCGGATCAGATTCCACATCTGGTAAGAGCCCACTTTCTGTTTCATAGATGGTGCTTTCTCCCTGTGTCCTAGCATAATGGAAGGGAAGAAGCAGGCTCCCTCTGGTAATGTCATTTATGAAGTCTCTACCCTCATGACCTCATCTAATCCCAACTACCTCCCAAAGACCACCCCTCTTACTAATGTCACATTAGGGGATAGGATTTCAACATATGAATTTTGGAAGACACAAGCATTCAGTCCATAATACTCGTTATGTATTCTACCCAGTAGCCCCAGTCTACATGGCATAAGATAAACATTGGTCCCATTAAATTGTTTGTACCTAAGCTCAGTTGTTCATTGCTATCTTATTATTTGACATGCCTCTCCTCCCCTCCAGTTTTTTTGTTTTTGTTTTTTTTATAATGCATAGAGTACTGGCAACAGACTCAGGTCTATTCTGCAACACATTTTGTCTCTCCCTTGACTATCTGTTTTTGTGTATTTTGTATTAAATTACATGTTTGGAGGGTGGGGATTGCTTGGGGGAGGGGAGGTATGAAAGAATTCCATACTGATTTCTCTTCTGCCTTTATAGCACCCTTTAATTCCATGTACTTGCCATTTTCACACATCCACTCTGGCCTCCCATACATCTATTCTCCATACAAGAACACAGTAACATTTTAAAAGCTAAAATATGTTTATGTCCATTGTTTAAAACTCTTCAAAGATTCCCACTGCTCTGACCCTCAAGGTCAATAATATCTCTAGTGTGGCCTTTGTGATCCTGGGTTTTCTGGCTTCTATGAGTCACTGACTTCGTCTTATTCTTTTGACACATGTACTTACTGCTATAGCCACCTTCATCTTCAGATTCATGAATAATCCATAATCTGTACCCCAAAAAACCTTTATCAGGCATCCCATCTATCTAGGATGCTCCGTCGGCTTCCACCCTTGTTACTTGCCTCTTTTACTTAGCTAACTCATCTTAAGAGTTCAGCTCAAGCATCACCTATTCGGGGAGCTTTTTCATTGGCCAAAACCCTGTCTTCCCAATCCTGGCTACTGTGTCAGTGCCTGCTTTGGTTCCATCATGCTGTCCTCTGATGCTCCTGCATATCACTGCTTCCTTTGTCTTCTGCTTTCTTTGTCTACATTTTATCATCTTTTCTTTGCAGACATTGAGCTCCAGCAAGAGTGTTTTTCCCACTATTATATCCTCAGCATTTAGCATGTTCCCAAGAATAGTATGTGTTTAATAAATAACTGTTGCTGGGCGTGGAGGCTCATACCTGTATCCCAGCACTTTGGGAGGCCGAGGAGGAATGGATTGCTTGAGCCCAGGAGTTCAAGACCAGCCTGGGCAGCATAGCAAAACCTTGTTTCTACAAAAAATAAAAAGTTAGCTTGAGTTGTGATCATTATGATCATTCCACTGCACTCCAGCCTGGGCAACAAAGTGAGACCCCGAACTCAAAATAGTAATAATAATAATAATCTATTGAATAAATACATTAGTAAATGAATGAATAAATAAAAGCAAATATCATTAAGGCACCTCTTATTTTATAATTGAAGTTAAATATGATTAGATGGTTACCTAGCAAATGAGAAAATAATCTAACAATATATTAGTCAAGCCAGGTTATACTGCAGTAGCAAACAATCCCAACATGCAGCCTCTGCCTTTGCAAATGTGATTCCTCCTGACCTTTCTTTCTTATCTCTTCACCTCAAATCTTACCTGTTTTGTAGGTGCTAGCTCAAATGCTACCTCCTTCAAGTTTTCCTACATCATTGCTTTAACCGCCTTCAGATACAAATAAAGAAATGAATGAATGAATGAATGAACAGATGGGCAAATGGTGTTTTCCCCTAAAAGCATTGCTTGATCCCTTCATTCTTTCCATAGCATTTTGTGCATTTTGTGGTTGTTGTTATATTCCATTGGCTACTAAGCAACTCATTCAATTCAAAAAACATTAATTGGGTGTTGTTGTAAAGTTAGTATTGATACAACAATGGGTAAGATACAACAATGGGTAAGATCCAGTCTAGTCCCCATCCTGTACATGTTCACAAACTCTTTGTGTGAAATGGATTCTAATGCATTTGAGCTCCCCTGTCAGATTTTCAGATACTTGAAAGAGAAAGCACACATTTACAGAGAAAGAACTCAGCCTCATGCCTTTTTAAAGAGAAGTCTGACTCACCTCAATATCCATCATCAAGAGCATAGCCCAGTGTAGAATGACCCCATTCCTGGCTAAGTCAAGACCCGCCAGGCTCCAGGATAGATGGCTTCATCGCTCAGGATCGCAAATAGCCTATTGCGGCTTGAGCTGGTCCGAAATGATAAGGTTAGAAAACCAAACAATATTGCCCCGAGTGTTCATAAAAATAAGCAGAAATTAGAGAAGCCTTAGTAGTCTTAAGAGTTATCATTTATTATTATAACCTTGCTCATTTCAAGAGTAATCCCAGGACATTAAAAAAATTATAATAAAACAAGATGGCAACATAATACTACTATTTAAAATAAAGTCATAGATTAAGACCAGAAAACTTCAGACTATTCCATTTAACTTCATGTAGGGGAGTCTTTGAAATTAAGTTAAGTGACTCCAGGCTTTTTATTTATAGAAACAACTTGGATGTTGGTCTGAGAAGTGAGATATGCAAGTTTTCAAATAAACTCAAGTCACAGAAAATTGTAAATAATGAAGAGCCATGTAGATGGAAAATAAATCTTTTAAATACCCTGTCTAATTGAAGGGAGAAGCTTTTCATATTAGATAAAACCTAATAAAAAGGTTTAAAGACAGGATGTAAGAATTAAGTGTATAATCATAAGACCTGTCTCACAATTCTGTGACCTGAGGGAAAAGAAGAAAAGAAGCAAAAGGGAAAGAAAGCTGTACTGCTATAATAATAATAAAAACAAAGTCAATTCCCTCCTGCTCCTCCCCCCCATGCACACACAAGAGGAGCCTTAGAAATGACGCAGGGGTCCAGCCAGGCTGAGGGCCTAGCTAGCCAATCACATTCCTTTGCTTGGATTAGCAAAAGGCGCCCCCTCTGGGTGGATTCAGTGCTTTAAACACATGGCTTGACATCTGAAGAGCCTTTATGCTAAGGAAAATTGTCTCTGCCTCCCCGGATTGCAGCCTTACCCAGGTGCTGGATTTCAGCTCTGGTCCTCTTATAATAGAACACAAATTTCACAATGGACCTCACCTACCCAGCAGTATTTTGGGTAATATGTCTGGGGAAAAGGCACTGGCATGTCTTATATTTGAACTAAACTTCACCACTCTGAGCTAAGTTTCTTCCCCTGCAAAGTGAGGAGGTGATGCCCCCTGGGACCTACTTCCATGGGAAGGACCAGATGAGCTTACTCATAGGGAAAGGCTGGGTTAACTGCCCATCATAGTGCAGGAATAAAACTCTCCTTATTAAATAAGCTGAGTCTCATTTACCTTTCCGGGAATAAAATGTTTTCTCTTTTTACATCCTAATGTATTCTTATTTTGACATTTTAATATGTATAAATCTTCCTATTTGTCTTAATTGAGATTTGTGTCTTCAAGTAAACACAATAATGATTACCATTTACCATCCACTTTCCCATGTGTCAGGCACTTCCTACACCTTGATGTTCTCATGTCATCCACACAAGATGAGCGTATCATTTCCTCCATGATACAGATGCAAAAACTGAGACCCAAAGACTGAGTAACCAAAATTAGCACAACTAGGGTTTAAATCCACATCTTTGTGATCCAGAGCGTTTCCTGCCAACAAATCCATTGCAGCAAAGGTGAAACACAGAAAAACAAAGAAAGAAATAACAATCACCCTTACCCTAACACCTGTTTGTTAGCATTATGCTGTTCATCCTCTTGATATTGTTGCAATATTGTAGGCTGATCTCTAGTTACAGAGTAGTCAGAATAGAGAGATAATTTTTTAAACTGCTGAGGATATAGCTATTCATAGCCAGCTTCTGCAACCAGTTTAGGAAAAAGGGAGAAAGACTAATATTATCTGCATCGTGATTGCTTTCTTTTAATCTCCATAAATGTCACTATTATAATTCCTAACATCATTCCTAGAATTATTTATTCTTGTTAATAATTGCAGCAGTAACAGTTCAGAATCTCTGCAGCTTTGGCAAAGGTAGGCTTGAATATAGACATTGTTTTTAATTAAATCTCTATTGAGAGTGAGTAGAAGGTGCTTAATCATGTTCGTGAGCCAGCACCTACTCGCTCTTATCAGAGACTCCACTCAGAAGGTCCTGTAGCTTCTTACAGCTGACAGGCCACAAATCATGCCCAGACTGCATGACTGCTTCCTTTGAGAAATATCACTAGCAACTTGTGTGCATCATGCCTCCAAATGTTGAACTCTATTTATTATTTATGGAACCCATCGTGTACAAATTGTCCTAATTTCAGGAAAACATCCCAGTATCAAAACATAGGCATCCCTCTTGGGCTCAATATATTCCGTTCCCATAGGTGTGAACAATGCAGGGTTGCTCATTAAAAAGTCTGATTGCTTCTCCAGGTTTTTGGTTTAGTGACGACTAAGAGAATTTTTGAGAGATTACTGTGTCAAGTAGTGAATTGAGCACTTAAGGATTATCTCTTTAAATGTTCGGAACAATCCTGTGAGGCACTTAATATCCTCATTTTATAAATAGGGAACCAGTCTTAGAGTGAATGCGTATTTGTCCAGGGTTCTATTTTTTTCTAAGCACGCAAGAATCATAGTTGGCTTGACACTGGCATAGTTTTAACAACTATGTGATACTGCTGTCCAACCTAGGCATCAGCCCCAAAGAAGGCATGATGTCAAGGTCCCTCATCTATCACATCTCTCTCCCCTGTAAGTCCTCTGGCTCCAGTGAGTCAAAAAAGCACATTTTCAAATAGAACCAGGATTCTTCTATTAGGACTTTACCTTGATATTTTGCCATTTCAGATTTGAGCCACAATCCACACCTCCATGCCATGCTCTAGAAGCATTTCAGGAAGTAAGAGAGAATTTACAGAGCCATTGCAATCAACCCAACATGGTTCGCTGAACAATTAAAGGATTCGGAAATCAGTTTATTTTCTTCCCCCTTTTCATGGTTAAGTGCTCCTCAGGAATACTACCAGAGAGTAAGTGTCCTTCCATTAAAGAAAAGTGGCCCCAGCATAAGTTTTTACCCACACATATCTGGGTAAGCTTCTGTTGCATCCGCACTTGAGCTCATCTCAAAGGGGACATTTGAGGAATTTCTATCCTGCTTGCCTAGTGTCACAGCCTTCCCAGCAGCAAGCAATGCTTGCATACTTGTGGGAAATTCAAGTGTTGGTAATTCCAGCTGTGCAACGGATGTCAGTCTCACTTTGTCTTCCACCGGTATGGGTATCATGTTACATTCGTCATCTTTACTTTCAAGAAAAAATTGTCTCTGTTACAATGCTACCTATAGGTCCCTAGTGTTTTCTCAAAAAAGAGAAAAGAGGATATGTTGAAAGACATGCTGCCTGTGGACACTGCTGAGTAAATTTTGACTGGTTTGGTATAGTCATGAAGCTCTAAATAAATTAATTAATTAATAAAATGCATATGTATTCCTAGTTAAAGGGGGAAGGGAACAGTTTCCCATTCCACTACAGAAGTACTGGACTTGACAGACAAAGACTAAACCTACTCTTGCCATTTTGCTTTCAACTGGTTCCATAAGCCTAAATTTTGGGGTTGATTACAAGTAATTTGTTTCAACTTAATTTCTTTTTTTCAAGTTTTTGAGGAAAAGAACTGTCATAGGCAATGGAAAATAATTAAGACATTAGCCCAGAGTTGGATGTTCAGACGGCAAGCCCTGTTAGCCTGCATGCCAATGTCTAATTACCATATCACCAAATCTGCAGGAGGGACAGAAATTCTACAAATGAGATGACCAAATGAGCCCATGTCGTATACCACTCTTTAAGCTCCTTGCCTTTCTGCTCTAGCCTTCATATTCTCCAGTACTCTGCTGCTATCTCTTGAATGAATTGACTTTGCCAACTTCAAGGATCCTCCTTAGTAATCTATTCAATATGTGCATTCCCTTTGGAAGAAATACAGTAGTCTTGTGTGCGTTTCCTATCTGCTCCTAATTTCCTATACTGTGAATTATGTCATCTAGTTTTTGTGCTGTTGCCAGTGGGAAAAGGCTGTCTAGATCAATTTGGTCAAACTGCCTAATTCCCCTAGGAACACCAATTAGATCACCACAAAGCTGACTCACACCCAGGAAGACCACCCCCAATTTCCTCTACTGTCCTTTGTTGTTTAAACACTTACCCTTAAGAAGGCTCTTGGATACATCATCTGACTCACAGTGCTTCTGCACAATCTAGTCCCATGGTGGGTCAGGTTTGTATATACCTTGCAAAAGCCATGGAAATATGCTGAGATACTAAATCTAGGAAGAGAGGTACTCTGGCCATGGAGAATAGATTTTTATCCAGGAGGTGAGTTTTTATATTCCTATCCTTCTGGATTTTATCAGAGCAGCTTCAGAGGTAGTAGGAAATTTGTGCTTTACAGACTGAGATCATTAAATTAGAATGTCAGGGTTAACACAATGCCCTAGTCCACAGAGGCAGTGAAGAGTAAAATGACCTTCATGTCAAAGTATCTGATCATTATTTCCATTATTTAGATTGATATCCATGGGCAAAACACATAATCTGAATTGTGAAGTATTTTAATCCAATATTGTCCTCTTGGCAGAATCCATTTGAAGGGTCAGAAGATTGATCTCCAAGGCTCCCTCTGATCCTAGGATCCTAAGAAGTCCCACCCATAATCTGGTCATGCCACACACTGAATGCACTGAATGCACAGGTGACATGAAATGTTCAAACATACTTTGAAGTATTTTCTTCTCTTTGTCTCTGCTACTCTATGTTAATCACTTGATTAATAGATACAGGTCTACTATTGGACTTGTATTTAGAAGTTGTCTAAGGGAAAGGGGGAGAAATTTGTTTGGCTGTCCAGGAGGACTTTATAGAAGCCACTGCTGTGTAAGAAGGGGACGTGTGAACGTGGCCTCTTCGTAGAACACAAGTAGCCAGCATCCCTCATACTTCTGGCTCCCAGTGCCCCAGGACCAAGAACCTGACAATTTATGTGCCTAGAAACTGATATAGAAGCTCATGTCAGTATCCTGGCCTCTGAAGTCAAATCTAACTAGTGTTGAGCAACTATAGCCCCGATCATTCAAAGCTACAATCTGCTTTCCTCTGGACCAGTCAGATAGACTTTAGTTGTACCTGCAAGGGGAAGAAAGGAATTTATTTGTTCCTAGACTATGTTCCTGCATTATAATGTATGAAGCCAAGGGCTGGATTATTTTACTTGATTGTCCCAAACACCTGACTCTATATACACCCTGCTTTGGTTGTCATAGTTCCTTTGCTACCACCAGGAATGAAGACACTAATTTGGTTAAAAGAGAATAATTTCAGAATCATCACAGATAACTAGTTATCTGCACATTCCAGATGCCCATAGGATAGGAAGATGTCCTCAGTCAGAAACATCATCATCACAATTTTTTTTGTTTAGTTCAATTCCCTCTACCAAAGACAATACTCACATGGAAACACTTTCACAGATCACAGAAGTACTAATTGCCTAGAATCCCCTAAGTTGGTATAAAATTCTTTTAGAGCAGAACATGGTCTTGTTTTCTTTTATTATCATGGTATTACATGAATATATCACTGTTTCAAACAAGCATATCTAAAATATAGTGAAAAGATTCCCTTCAAACACCACCATTCTCCATATATACAAACACGAATCCTCTTTCTTCCCATCAACTAATTGCTGTTAGCAGCTTGTGACATATCCTTCCAGAATGCTTTCAATTAAAGTAAATACTTATGTTTTTGTTTTTCTGTTTTGTGTAATTTTAGCATATATCAGACTACCTTAAAAAAAAGTAATATGCCTTGGAGCCTTTTCCACATCAGCATATATACATTTTATCTCTTTCATTTTAATCAGGAATCTATCTCCTTGTTCTTTTCCAGTATCAGGAGAAATGTTTCCAATATTTCACCATTTAGTAGGATGCCTCCTACAGAGTTCTATAGACTTGCAAAATCCAGTTGGGGAAGTTTTCTTCTATTCTTAATTTGCAGAGAGTTTTTAGCATTGAATAGATGTTGAACTTTGTCAAATGTTTTTCCATACATCTGTGAGATGATTAAATTAGTTTTTGCTTTCTGTTTATGTACTGGATTACACTGATTTATTTTCAAATGTTAAAATACTCTTATCCTCTTGCATATGTGGAATCAACTCCACTTGACCATGCTGTAGTATTCTTTTCATATACTACTGGATTTTATTTGTTAATATTTTGTAATATTTTTACATTGATGTTCAGGGAAGAGTTTGCTCTGTAATTTTTCTTTCTTATAACACCTTAGGTTTTGGAATCAGTTTATAAAAGAAATCAGGCAGGTGTTTCTTTTTTCTCTACTTTCTAGAAGAATTTGTATAAGATTAGTTTATCTTTTCCAGAAATTTTGGGAAAATTCATCAATGACATCATCTGTGTCTAAAGTTTTGTGGGAAGATTTTTAATAATTGATTTCATTTCTTTAATAGATATCAAATCATTCAGATTTCTGTTTCTTCTTTTGTCAGATTATTTAATTTATATATTTCATGGCATGTGTCCATTTCATTCAAATTTCCAAGTGTCTTGGCCTAAAGCTGTATGTTGTATCATACTGGTTTTTTTTTAATATCTGTAAAACTTGTCATGAAAATTCCCTCTTTCTTGTTAGTATCCCTTTTCTTTTTTTAAAAAAAGTATTCTTGGTAGGAGCTTATCAACTGTATTACTCTTCTCAGGGAAATATTTGGAGTTTATTTACTCTATTGAATTTATTCTTGTATTTATTGCATCATATTCTATTGTATTTATTGTGTTTGATTTCATTGATTTGTCATATAGTCTTTAAAATAAAAATTTTATAGTTTTTTAAAATACAGATAGATACAAATTAAGCAATTCAATAAGAGAATATACAAAATTTCTACACTAAGATGACCCGTCTATTTTTAAGACAAAATTATTCTGTACATCTTTTTTAAACTGTACAGAAAGATACAAACTGAAAAGCGAAATTTGTTTTCTTATATTTACCCAAGTCCTTCTCTCCTAATATAGCCCTTAAAAATTTTTTCTTGTGATTTCATTCTGAAATTTAAAAATCCAGGTACGGTGGCTTAGGTTTGTAACCCCAGAGACTCAGGAAGCTGAGGATCACTTAAGCCCAGGAATTCGAGTCTGTAGTGAGCTATGGTTGTGCCACTGCACTCCAACCTGGGCAGCAGAAAGATCCCTCGACTCGTAAAAAAAAAAATGCTATACATGTATTTGTAGATATCAAATATATATATATACACACACACACATACATATATATTTAACCAAGAAGATTATAGTTTTTTACTCTTTGTTCACTTACTAACGTAGCTCAGAATTCTTTTTATAAGAGCACATACATATTTTCATTGTTCTTTTTAGAAGTTAATTGTATGATATTCCAGTCAGGCATGGTGGCTCATGTCTATAAGCCCAGTGCTTTGCGAAGCAGAGGCAGGAGGGTCACTTGAGGCAAGGAGTTGGAGACCAGCCTGGGCAACTTAGTGAGATGCCATTTTTACAGAAAAACTGTTAAGAATTAGCCAGGTGTAGAGCACATGTCTGTAGTCCTAGTCACTCAAGAGACTAAGGCAGGAGAATCTCTTGAACCCAGGAGTTCAAGGTTATAGTGAGCTATAATCCACTATATTCCAGCCTGTGTGACCGAGTGAGACCCTGTCTAAAAAAAGAAAATGCTGCTGAGAATGACTTTCAATTTATAGCTAGCAACTGGGCATATAACCTCAAATAACTGAATTCTGCCAATATCCCTAATGAGCAAGAAACAGATTCTTTTCCAGAGCCTCCAGAAATATGACAGCCCTAACTACACCTTGATTTTTAGCTCAGTGAGACTCATATGAGACTTCTGAACTGCAGAATTGTAAGATAATAGATTGTATTGTTTGAAACCACTAAGTTTGTGGTAATTTGTTATAACAGTAGTAGAAAGCTAATACAGCACTCTGTATGGCTTATAGTAGAAAGGGGGAGCAAGAAAGAAAATTGGCAGTAACAGTACAGCAGGGTGTGAGTGGAGGGTAAATGATTTGTCCTTGGATTCACACACAAAAAGAGCCTCAAATTTGAATTCAACTTTATTGGCAAATGAGTACACATATACATATACTAATTGTATTATGAGTATATCTCTTTATACGGAATAATCCCACCCGTTAAATTAAACATTTGAATAGTACAATGTGGTTAGCCTTTTGGAGCATTCCTTCATTTTTTGCTGCATTGCAGATCTCAGTGACAATGGTTTAAACCTCTTTTCTGGTCTCTTGGAGTTCAGGGGGAAGATGAACTAACTGGGAATGAGGCATGTGACAGAACACAGGGTTGGGCAGAACTGGACAAAGGTGCATTGATGGAGTGTTCCATGAGGAAGGAACAATGTGTTGTAAAACCCAGTGATGAAGATGGAAATCCTGGGCACAGAGGACCTGGGAGGGGACCATAGTGTCTGACTCAATAATGGGGCAATACGTAGCACAAGGCTTGTTGGGGAAACAGGCAGGACCTGCTGGTGTAGGCTCTTAGGGGCTGTTCTAGGACTTTGAACCTCATCTAAAGAGCAGTGGAAAGCCATGAAAGGCTTAAGGGAAAGAGGGGTTCACAATTAATTGTGTCTTCACTGGCATTAATCCTGGGTTATAACATAGGTGAAATAACTTCCCTATCCCTCTCTACATCTTGACCTTCTTCTGGGAAGTGCTTTTATACTTTATTTCCCTCTTTTGGATTTCTTATTATACTTTTTTTTCAGACAAACAGAAAAGTGGAGCATGATATAATAAGCATTCACGGAGGAGGGGCCAAGATGGCGACCGGGCAGCGTGGTCTGTGAGACCTCCGCAGAAGAGGACACAGAAAGACTCCAGATCTCTCCCAGGGGGCCTGCTCCCCCACACGGAACTTGTCCACGGACACCGCAGAGGCATTACA
>CAUYQG010229547.1:0-20012 GCA_963574415.1 Tarsius wallacei
GTGGGTATCTATCTGAGGATGGGGAGACACCTCTTATCAACAAGGGTACCTGAACGAAATATTTTTGTATGCCTAACCCCTAACTGTACCCCACAATAACATAATAAAATAAAATAATAAAAAAAAAAAAAAAAAAAAAAACCAGATGGCCGTAGCAGGATAGGAGAGTTGTCACATTCCCTGTGGGTTAAAAATGACTTTGCACTCTCAGAAAGGTGTTGTAAAAGTGTCTCAAGACCACCCTTTCTGCAATCAAGCTAAACCAGTGCCTGCTCTCTGTGCTGAGATAGACTACAGCAAGAAATTCCCATATAACCAACAGACCGCCTGAAGTCAGACAGGAAAGGGAGATTTGTGATGTTGTGCTTGAAGGTCATCTAATCCAAACCCTGCACCTCTTCCCCACCCCATCCTGCAGTTTTTGCCCTTATAATCTCCTACTCTCTGGTCCCTCCTCAGAGCATACTTTCTTTTTGCACCTAAGGCTGCATCTCCCAGATAGGCAGATTGTTTTCAAAAAATAAAGTATGCCTCTTTGCCTCCACAGATCTTGTGTTCTTATGTTAACATGACAAAGCCTATAAATGGATGACTAAAGACAAATGGGGAAGTACCCATAAAAACTATCAACAACCTAACTACTCAATCTTAAAGAGACAGATGACCAAGAAAAAAAGGGAAGTGGGGCTTGGAAAATAGTGAAGATTCTCTTAGAATATATCTTCAAGTATTCCCTTAAAAGAAAGAAAGAAAGAAAGAAGGAAGGAAGGGAGGAAGAGAGGGAGGGAGGAAGGGAAGGGAAGGGAAGGGAAGGGAAGAGAAGGGAAATTAAAAAACAAACAAACAAACAAACCCCAATTGGTAATTCAATCTTATAAGCAGAAAAAGAATACAAAAGTTTCTGAGTATAAAGCAAGATTAGAAGCACTATCTGTAAGACATTTTGATCTATCCACTTAGAGTCCAGGCATAGGAAATGCTTTGTCTCCCCTCTTTGTTAAAGAACTTTGTCCTGAAGTCTGTAATCTAGTTAAAAAAAAAAAAAAATTTGGTTGGTAGGCTGACCATATAGATGAATTAGAGATATGCTTTTTTGGCATTCAGTTTGTCATTTTAAGACCTTTTTTTGGTAACAGAAATATTCATCTACAAAGAAAATCTCCAATTGTGAGTATGTCTGCCTCTCTGCAACAGGAAAAGGAGGATAAAATTACTAAAAGCTCTTAAAATGAAGTAGCTTAAATCTACATAACTATCCTTACCTTTAAGTTGCTTTTCCTGGCCACCTTGTTTAAACCTATACTCTTCTTTCTTCCTTTCAGCAGATGATAATATTTAAGTTTGAAATCTGAACTCTGAGCCTTTGAGATGTATATATTTTTTTATTCTGTCTTACCTAAGAGCTATCCTTTGGAAATGCAAATTGGGGCAAAAAGACTCATCAGGAGAAGAAAAAAAAAAAAAAACAGAGAAAGAGAAAGGGGTACTATTTGGAAACTGGCATAATAAAAATCTTGTCTTTTCAACAATTATAAATAGAAGGCTTTAGCCATCACTGTAGACAAACAACTTATTCCATCTTCTATAAACATTATTTAGATCTGTTATTTTATGAACTAATGAGTTTTGTATTATACTACCTAGCACATGGGTAGAGTTTTAGAATTAGAGCTATAAGATCTAGCTCTGTTTCTATGTTTACTTATGTCTATATGTGCATGTTAAGGATATGTAATACTTTTCTACCTCCAGATGGTGGTGCCAAAATTGATTTATAAAAGAGCTCTATTTAATTGGCCCAAAGAAAACAGCACTTATGTAAGTTAAGTATTTCTTAAACTATTAGAAAGTTAGGAACTAACTCAAGATGTTTTTTAGATATATAAGATTAAAGAATTATGAATTTGCCATAATAGAAAATGTGCAAGGGGAAGTGCAATGCCCATTACTTCATGTATATCAAGCACAGCAATAAAACTAGAAATCCATGTATTTAGCATTTTGAGAGGCTTTCTTTCATGATGATTGCCTAATATTTATGTGCTGTAAAAGTGGCTAATGGGCAAATAAATTTATGGCTAGCTGTATTTGTGTTATAACATGTTTTCTTAAAAATATCTTCCCAAACCTGTTTAATAACTTACATCCTTGTAACTGTGCTAAATTAAATTGAATGATTGACATTCATTGAATATCTACATAATTTCTAAATAAGCAAAAATGCTGACACATTGTTGAATGGGAGTTTTTTCCACTTTTGTCATCTTATCACAAGAGAACTAAAGATATTTGGGTCTGTTAGCAAAGGTGTCCTGTGTGACACTGAAAAATTATAATATGGGAAGGTATATTCTTCTAAAAATGATGATTCATAGATTTGCTAGTCTTTAGAATACTATTGTGATAGATAGTTAAAAATAGAAATAATATGGAAAACAACTCTGTTTTAGAGAAAAGTAAGACATGTTTTTGATAAGTGAATCTATGAAGTGTGAAGAATATATTTTTGTTACCACAGAAATAACAATTTATGTCCAAAAGTAGAATGACTGTTCCATAATGGAAAAGAGAAAAAGTATAGGACAAAACTGAACAAATATAATAAAGTCGTAGGTTTGCAGAAGATACATTTTAGAAAAGAAATTTTATGTATGGTCAAGCTGGCTCAGGTGTGAATGGATGCATTTATATTAGTAAATGCTCTTGTTTGAACATTTAACCCCTCCAAAACTCATGCTGAAACTTAATTGCCATTATAACAGTGTTAAGAGATGAGACCTTTTAGAAGTTATTCAGCCACAAGGGCTCTGCTCTCATATGTGGCATCAATGTCATTATAAAAAAGCTAGTTCAGTCCTTTTTTGCCTCTTTGCAATTTTACTTTTATTTATGTGAAGACAAAGCCTTTTTCCCCTCAAAAAAATGTAGCCTTCAAGGTGCCATTGAGGAATTGAAATTGTCAATCCTACTGGTGTCTTGATATTGGACTGTTCAGCTGCCAGAACTGTGAGCCAATACATTTTAGCTTTTTTTTTTTTTTTTGTACGTTACCCAGTCTCAAGCATTCTGTTATAATAGCTCAAAATGAACTAAGGCAGTTATTGAAAAAAGATTGATGAAACTTAATATCAAAAGTATATTGCTACAAAATTTTCTTGAAGTATTGGTCTGTTTTTGCTACTTTAGGCCTTTGATTACTTAAGAATACTAAATATTCTCTGTTAAAAGAGCAAAAATTTTTCTATAACTATGTAACTTTCAGTTGTTTTCTTTTAAAATCTCTTAATTATCACTCTGGCTAAATGAATGACTAGCTTCACAATGATCTGTAATTCAATTTAATCAAATGCCTTAAACGTTGTTATTTTTGACAAAATTCCCAAAATCCAATTCTAAATTAAGATTTGTTTGACTTAGACTTAGTATATGATCTTCCCAAGGGTCCCTGGAATATCTTTTTAAATTTTTATTCTCTTTATAAAAAGAGAGATATTAAAATAATTAGACTAATTTGATATGTCAAATTTGTACAAGAAGCTTTGTCAACAAGAAATAATGTTTAACCTTCTTTGAATTATGTTGGTATTGAGGTGCTATTAATATGTTCCAGAAATTGTATTAAATTTCTATAAATCTGATAGTTCTGGTATAACATTACCAGTCATAATTCTAGTTATCATCTTAAAATGTTGTATGTCACAGAAATAGCCAATTCTCCTTGTCAACTGTATCATTATTCTAATTAAATCTCATGAGATATTCAACTATGACCATTTTAAGTCTTGTCATCCAAAGTCAGTTAATTGTTTTATTCTGGAACTTATCTGAAAGCATTTGTTATCAACTATAATGCTAAAATGTTTTGTTGTCAAGAAGATTCATGGAAAGTATTTGGAACAGTACAGGTTTTTCATCACTTTAAGATTATATCATTGGACTGGGTAAGAATTTCCAGAATGCTAATGAAGAAACTGAGTTGTAAAACTGATAACCCAATATCTATCAGAAAAACAATTAATTTAATACTAAGAAAATGTCTTTGTAGATTTTTATGTTAAATTGGCTAGTTCTAAATCTGTTAAAACATGCAATGTAAGTGAACTCCAAGTCTGATCTGAGTCAAATCACCTATGATAACCTATTTAATAAATAGTGCTATGCACCTGAGTTGGAAAAACAAAATATTAGTATCTAAAAGGATATAAAAATGTATTATAAAGCATGAACTCACGGAGGGCCAAGATAGTTGCTTGGTTCTTCTAGAGTTCTTGAAACTCCATTATTAAAAGCTCTGTACTCCATGTGTCATTATTATGTAGATAAAACAATAAACATTATGAAAAAATACTGATGAGGTAATTGTTCTAAAATTGCTAAAATGCTTTATAAGCAATGCTTGGTTTGTTCATAAACCTGAGAAAACTCTCAAAACATCAGGTGGTACGAATCTGACAGGAAGGTTTTTGTTCAATTGCTACTATAACTGGTATATCAGTATGATTTTGTAATTGTTTGTATATTCTCTGATTGAAAGGAAGTTTTCCCACATTGAAAAACTGATGCTATGACAATAGCTACAATGTTATTAGAAGAAAATGTAGTACCATTATGTGGAATACCTATAGAAATCTCCAGCGATGTAGGAACTCATTTTACTGGCTAAATTATAAAGTTAAATACGATCTTATGAACACAATGACATTGCCATAGTTCCTATCATGCTCAATCTTCTACAAAGGGCATTTTAAAAACTGAGATTGTCAAAGTTAACTGACATAATTATATTGCCTTGGCCAAATATTTTATCTTTGGTCTTGATAACAATTAGACCCTCTCCCACTGAAAAGCTTATGCCCCTAGTAATAGAGTCTCATGTATCTCCTACTCTTATAAACTTTGATATGACTAAACACTACAAGACTTTAATGCCAAAGTGTATTTTCTCCAGGTAAGATAAGTCTTATATAATTCACCAGCTGAGGACAAATCTTTTCCCGATAGAGAACTCAGAGACTGGGTCTTCTGGAATTGACATCAGAAAAAGGCTGCCCTTGAATTTTGTTGAAAAAAAATACCAAGTTTGTATTGCCCATATTGCTATAAAGCATAAAGGCCTTAAAACTTGTGTCTATATTTTATGATTCAACTGGGCCTCTCCAGACTTTTGGAATTGTACACCAGTTGGAAACCTTAAGGTGAAGTTGGCTAGGAAAAGTTTTCCCCAGAATCAGATGACTACCTAGATATAAACAACTTTCCCAAGATAGTGCATACAAATAAGTCTTTTTTTTTTGCCATCCTGAAAAATATTTCTTTTTAAATTTTATTTCTGGCTGTTACTGGCTGAGTCTCAGTTCTTGCGATTGACCATGTCTAAATAGACAAAGGCTTAGCTGAAGCCATTCAGGCTATTTCTGTACTTACTTCCATGTTGTGTATAAATGCTCACTGCCCATATTATGTGGCAGCGCTCTCGGAACTTCTTGTTCTGAGTGCTGCTTGATTTATGAATCATTGTTTACTAAAACTCTGCTAAATTTATCTTGTCTAAAGATTTAGTTTAAAGGTGGAGAGGAGACCCTACGACTGTCTATAAGAAAATCAATGTTTCTGAAGGTTAAATCGGATTCTCACAAACAGCTGTCTTGGTGACTTGAAGATGGTTATGGGCAAAGCTAATATTAGAAGAAATTGTTTTTTAAATGTGAGAGGCATATTTGTTTCTGGTAGAATAGAAAGTCAGATGTATAAGAACAATATTCAAGTGCTAATAGTTTTTGAAACTGACCTATAGAAACCTAGAAGAAACTTAGCTTATTCTTTAGTCTTTTTGCCTCAGAGTAGCCATTAAAAAGCATTCTGACATTCTACTGCACGACAAACAGCAGCCTATCCCATCCCCCTAGGCAAATCTCCTTCAGATGCAAGACCAGGACAGCCCAACCATTCATGGTCTAGCATAATAATCTCGAGTAAACTTTTGATTCCTTGTCAAGGCCAAAGTCAAAAGAGTTTGTGAGTTGCAAATGTCTGAGTTTGTGAATTGCAAATGTCTAACAAGTGTCTTGAAGGAATCCTCCCCCGCCCCAGGGTTAACCTAATCAGCCCTCTGTGAACTACGTGACACAGATAAGCCCCACCATGGCAGCAATCATGTGACTAGCCCACCTATCTGCCTGCTGTTCATCATCTGATATCCTCAGTACCTGCGCTTGTCTACTCCTTTGTGATGACGTGGAAGCAGAACACCACCTAATCACCTTAATGATCTTCCCGTCTAGGGGAATGGTTAAAAGGACTCAACCACAAGCAACCAGCAGCCATTGCCTTGCTAGACTCTGGTGCGACCATGTGCTCTTTAAGCTATGGCTGTCGCCATGCTTCCTGGCTTTGGTCTCCCTCCCCCGCCTTGGGGAGGTGAATCTTCTCTCTTCCTTCTCTTTCTCTCCCTAATTTACATTTAAATAAACTTTTCTTTCTTAACATTTTTGTGTGTCGCAATTATTTGCATTTGCTTGGATCTCTGGATTCCCAGCTCAGCACCTGCGGCTTGCCGGCTCTGGCGGTGCTGCGTCCCTCTCTCCCTGCGCCTCTCACCTCTCCATATACCCTCACCCTGTCCGAACCCTAACAGTTTTGCTCTTCCTTTGTTGTGTTTTTTCAACTTATTTACATCAGATACTTGTATGTGAAGAGCCTCATAGTGTTTCGCTTTTCAAATTGTTGTTATTAATTTTGCTCTCTGTTCTACAGTTTTGTCTCTCTTTGTTATCAAAAAGTCTAATTTATGTCTTACAGTCTTTTTGATTGCTACTGCAATATTTCCTAAAAATTTGTCATGAGGTAATAATTAAAGATTTTTGATCAAAATATTTTTAGGTCTCCAAATGTTTCTTGCTACCCAACAAGTGGTATTTCTCCCCTTGGGGGGGAAGTAAATAGCATCTAGAGTTAAAAAAAAAAATCAATTCAAGTGATGAAGAGATGTTTTAGCTGATAGTAGGTACTTTGATTTGAAATTAAATATTTTTGACTTGAAAGAGCTTAATACTTCACATAAACATAAATGTTTTGAATTTTCAAAGGTTCAGTTTGGAATATTCAGTCAGGCTATATGTGACTTTAGTCTAGATTACTGAAGAATACATTTATTGAAAATAAATGGTGAAGAAGGGAATAGCATAGTATCAGCCCTGGCAGGAGGGACATTGCAATATTAACTCTAGGTATGTTAGAGGGATATCCAACAGCAGAGGATTTGTTCTTTGCTTTCCATTTGGAGGTTTGCAGGGGGCCATCTAACATTAAAATGGGGAAGCCACAGCTGACATCTTGCATTTGAATGAAAATATATTTTAAAAGGTCTAAATTTTAAAATAGAAATGAATTCAGATCTGACTAGTAAAGATTATTAGAAAATGGTAAAATTTATTACTTCACTGATATTTATTGATCATTATCCATAGCATACGGAACTAAAACAATGCTCTTATTCTTAGGGAACTGGCTTCCAGTAAGGGATAGGCTAGGATTTAGAATTTTCAGAAACCAGAAGAATTAAGTGCTTCTTGGCCAAGTAGAATTATGTTATAGAAAAATAGCTATATTTCTGTATGTCTAAGTAGTGAATGTGCATTTGCAATATAAATTTACAACATTCCTACATGTTTTAGGTAGAAAAAGAAAACACTCATGAATAAATAGGTAGACAGACATAGCATTGTCATCTTAATAGCACCTCCTCAGGGATAGATTTAACATTCATGCTCAGTTTGTATTTTAAATGTATTAACAAGCTATCCATCAGGAACTATTAGAAACACTTTAGTGAGGGTAGGTTTATAATTCTAGGTTATTTAGTGATGTGTGTGTGTGTGTGTGTGTGTGTGAGAGAGAGAGAGAGAGAGAGAGAGAGAGAGAGAGAGAGAGAGAAAGAGAGAGAGAGAGAAAGAGAGAGAGAGATTTTTGCTACGTGTTCCCTGAAGAAATATAATTAAGTATAGGAAAATGACCATTGTTCTATAGAACAGAAGGACCTTGTGAAGTTGCACTATACTCATGTGGTCCTAGAGTTGGGTTTTTCTTGCCTACTAAAAAGAAACAATGAGATCATTAGACTGTCCACAGAAACCCAGAAACAAAAAGGAAATACACTGATAAGGTATGGGAGTACTGAAGCCACCTTTTCTCTATTTGGTAATTTTGCCCAGGACTTGCTTTATTTTTCAGCTATGATTTATAACTATGGAAGATCCCTGAGCACTTACATGATTTTACATGATCACCTTTTGCTTTCTGGAAAGATTTATGTACATTTGAACAGACAACATTGACACAAAGTTTTGTTTAGCATGGCATTACTCCAAGAGTTTTAGTTCATACTTGGGAGACTACTTGTCATCTAATGGTATTTTACTTGAAACTACTCTGAGGAAATTTACAACATTCAACCGTTTGCAAATACAGGTATGTAGGAGACAACAGAGGGGTCAAGGGAAACTGCTAGGGGAGGGAAGGGCATACCTCATCAACAAGGGGACCTGCATACTCAACGTTTGTATATCTAACCCTGAATTGTAACCCACATCTTTAAAATTTAAAAAAAAGACACATAACAAGGCTTTAGTTGCCCCTTTCTTTTTAGAATTAGTGAAAGAAGTTTACCTTCCCTGTCTTCACTGCATAAGAGGCCACTGCTGCTAAACATCAACACTATCATCTACAAAATGTTTACCAAAGACTTAGCCCTGTCGTAAATGAAGCCAATGCAGGAAATATTTGCTCTAAACTGCATCAATTTCTGTCCTACCAACCTCTAACAAGACCGTTTGGAGTAAGCATAGGTTTTCTTTTTTATAAAAATAATAGTAATAAAAAAAAGACATTAAAAAAAAAAAAGAGCCAGGCATGCGGGCTTATGTCTGTAATTCCAGCACCTTGAGAGGCAGAGGTGAGAGAATTGCCTGAGCTCAGGGGTTTAAGACCAGCCTGGGCAACTTGACAAGATCGCATCTCTATGATAAATCAGAACAATTAGTTGGGTGGGTGGTGTGCACCTGTAATTCCAGCTACTTTTAGAAGGCTAAGGCAGAAGGATCACCTGAGTCCAGCAGGTAGAGGCTGCATTGGCTGCAAGCATGCCACTGCACTTCAGCCTGGGCGACAGAGTGAGACTACAACTCAAATAAATAAATAAATAAATAAATAAGCAAATAAATAAGTAAATAAATAAATAAATGAGAAAGAATTTCTTGAACAACTTAGACCTAAAAAAAAAGGGAGTGGTTTGGAGAAAGGACATCAAGGAAAGTGTGTTTTATGTTCATGAACAGGTGATTGTATATAAAATTTCCTCTTTGGCACCTATAGGGAGCTCAATCCATGCAAATCCCTCCCAGGGATTACTTAGGCCCATACACTAAGCACAATAAAAATCCAGGCCAGTTTTCTTTTTCTTTTTTTTTTTTTTTCACTTTTGTAATGGGATTTTTATTTTTGCTCTTTTTTATAGTATCAGGGAAGCAAACTGACTTTTACAAGTTAGAAGACAGTATTTGAATCTAGTTGAACCAGGGAATACAGAGCGAGCAATGAATTACATTTAAAAGCAGATATTTTACAAACAAAATGGTGAAAGCACTGATTGTCATTTTTAGCAGTCACTATGGCCTACAGAACTTTTTTCAAGTCAGAAGGTAGTGTTCTTACTATCTCAAAAATGGTCATCAAACAGTTTTCATGGCTAGTTCTCTCAAGTCATTTTGGAAACACTTGAATGGCCTGCCCTGTTCTTCCAGATACTTCAGTTATGTAAGTAATAACCTTTTTATGCCTTTTTGTTGTATGTGTGGTATCATCAGTTACCACATCTAAACCAGTCTTTGGGTGGAATTCATCTGCTCCTGTAGATAACCATAAAAAAGACAGACAAGCCCATTTAAAAATATCAATTACAATTCTGTATACTAACAGTGAACATGCAAAAAGGAAAATTAAAAACAATAAATAAAAATATCTATAATCATGACAAAGAGAATGATACTTAACAAACCATGTACCAAAAAAAATGCTAAAAATTACCAAAACATATAAATAGGGAGACATGCATATTTATGGAGTGGAAAACTCAAGATAGCAAATATGTATTTTTTTTCTCCAAACAGATCCAAAGATTTAATTATATTAGTATCAAAATCCTAGGAAAGTATTTTGTAAGTGCAGGTAAAATTATTCTAAAACTTCTAAGAAAAGGTAAAGAAACTAGAATGGCTAAAATAATCTCAAAAAAGAAAAAAGGAACAATACTTACTATACTAAATATTAAGACTTACTATATAGCTACATTATTCAAAATAATTGATATTGATAAGGTGATAGACATATAGGTCAAATGGAACTAGATGCACCACTAATTTTTGACAAGGTAAAAAAGCAATTCAATAGAGAAAGAATAGCTTCTACAATAAATGTTGCTAGAGCAACTGATCATTTATAGGCAAAAGATGAACCTCAACCAGAATTCCACATCCTGTAAAAATTAACAAATTGGATCACGGACATAAATGTAAAACATAAAGCTATACAACTTTTATACCAAAAAAAAAAAAAAAGAAGAAGAAGAAGATTTCTGGGGCCTAGGGCTATGCTGAGTTCTTAGTCTTTACATGAAAGAACATTCCATAAAAAACAAGTATAAAAATTAAACCTCATCAAATTTAAATATATTTGCTCTTCAAAAGCTCATGTGAGAAGATGAAGAGACAAGCTATTTGTGAATTACATATCTTCCATAGGATTAATATCTAAAATATATGAAAAAATCCCCAAATTCCAGAAGTGAAAATTAAATAAATAAAAATTCAAATTGGAAGTGAAATATATATATATATATATATATAATACACACACACACACACACACACACATATACACACACACACAGACATTTCACAGAAGAAAATATTCAAAATCAATAGCCATAAGGGAAAGGAAAATTGAAACCGCCATGAGATCTCAGTACATACCTACACAAATAACTCAAAAATTGTGACAATAAATGTCTGTGAAAATACAGAAAAATTCTATCATTCATATGTTGCCTGTATAAATATAAATGGTACAGTCTATCTGTAAAACATTTTGACAGTTTCTTAGGACATTAAATATACAAGTCCCAGACTACATATCAGTTGTACTCTTGAGTTTTCATTTCAGAGAAATAAAATTTGTGTTCACACAAAAATTGATATACAAATGTTTATAGCAGGTTTATTTGCGATAGCCTCAAATGGAATCTTCCCAGATATTTTCAATAGGTGAATGGTTAAAAAGACTGTGGTACATATACCATGCAATATAACCCAGCAATAAAAAGCCATGCACTAGATACATGCCACAACTTGTGTGACTTTCCAGGGAATTATGCTACATGAGAAATACTATTCTCAAAAGGAATACATGCTATATAATTCTACTACCGTAAGATTTTTGAAGTAAAAAAAATTATAAGTGAAAGACAACTTAGTGGCTGCCAGTAGACACGGAGAGGCAGGAGGGATGTGAATATGATTAAAGAAGGGCAATAAGAAAGATTGAGATCCTTGTGGTGTTGGAATCGTTTAGCATCTTATTGGTATATCTTTAGTGCAGAACTAAATATACATACAGGAATGAGTACAAGTAAAACTGGGGAAATCTAAATGACATTAGTGGGTTTTATCAAGGTAAATATCCTGGTTTTTGACACTAAACTATAGTTCTGCAAAGTTGGGGAAACCATTAGGGGAAACTGGGCAAAGTGTACATGGAACGTTTATTTTTTATAACTGCATGCGAATCTAAAATTATGTCAGTACAAATTTCAATTAAAAAATGAAAAGAATATCTGAAAACTCAAAAAGCAAAAATGCATTTAGTTGCATTAAAAACATCTACCGATTCACTGTATTTAACAAATATCTCACTAGCTTTCTTGCACAACTCAAAATGTTATTTGTTAAAACATATGTTCTTTAATTATAATTCAGTCTATTTCCTAATGAGTTCTAGTCATAATGCCTTTAGTACAAGTATTGCTGTTCTTTGAACTTGCTTTTGCTAACACTGGACTTAGTAAAAAGTAATGTAATTAATGTCTAGGAAATCTAGAGATGCAAAAATTCACTTATAATATCTGAGGGGAAATTATAAAATATTTACTTTTGCTATTTTTGGGAGTTCCAGGAATTATGTACTTTCTAAACATTTTAATTATATACTTATAATCTATTAATATCAAGAAAATTTAATTGTAGGCCTTGAAAAAAGTGTCTCAGTTTCTTCTATTGTATCTGATTGGGATGTAGACATATAAAGTAAACTCCATGTTTCACTAAATTGCCATAGTTATATTTAGCAGTGTGTTCAATTTGTATTTCTTTTAGTAATTTCACATTGCAAGTTATTACTAAATGCAGAGTGTTTTTTCTAAGAACTAAATAAGGAAATGTTTACAATGAATGAAAAATAATGAATGATAGAAAAGTGAACTTTCAGTCATAAAAATGAAGCTCATTTTAGAATTTATGGAAATATATGAATGATGTTTATATCATTTTTTTCTAGTCTTAATTTCATGAAATTATACATTGTATAATTGAAATTTTAAGATATTTATTACTTATATAAAAAATTAAAAGATAATACAGAGCTGTTGCTCATATGTCTTATCATAAGATATTATTGATATTGTTTTAAGGAATTCAATCATTAGGATACATTTCTACAGAGTAATTACAAATATATATGGTTTAAAAATTTACTTGTAGAGAATGGCACTCAATGCAATAGAGTAAAAAAAAAAGTCTTTGTTTTTTTCCTCATATAGCATGGGTAAAACAAGAAAAAAAATATATAAAGAAAATGCCATAAATATGATCTCTGCCTCTGGCACAGATATTTTTCAGAAAATACAATATGTTTTCAGTGTGTATGTATGTATGTATCCATATAACTGTGAGAATGTTCTATAAACACATGTGATTTTAGATTTTCTGTTCTTGGCACAAAAGAAAGAGGAAATTTAGAAAATCTAATAAATCAGCCTAATGGAAGTTTTGAAAAGTTAGCAAGATAATACCGAGGAAATTTGGTAGTGTCTTACTAGACCATTGGTTCAGTCCACTTTTAAATTTTCAAAAGCTAGAATAATTTGATATTTACTTCAGGGCACAGAGATGGAATTTGAATCAAATTTCATTTTGTTTTGTTTTTTTTTTTTTGGACAAATAGTATAAAATTACTTCCAAATTTCTAAAAACTTACAAACAAAAACTTGTTTGTCTCAGATCTTTTCTTTGAGATTAACAAGTATTCTTAGTGCTACATAATAATGGAAAGTACTCTAAAATTCACATTAGAAGGAATAGCAAACACAAAATACCTGTGAATTACCAAAGTCAATTCATTAATTCATTAAAAAAGGATAGTTTATATTGTAGATACTTTTATAGCTCATATTCAATACATTATCTTTTACCTCGACTGATTATCTAGCTTTGGGGCAATTTTGAAATATAAAATGAACAAAAAACTCTTTTTTTTTCCTAAAAATGTGTTTAATGACTTTATTGTATTTGAATAAAAATAATTAATGATTTTCTATAAATAAAGCATTTTAAGTTATAGAAATTTGAACATAATAACAGAGACTTGACTGTCCTCTCTTTTTTTTCCCCCTTTCTTGTATCATTTATAACCAGTCAGAAAATGCTGCTAAATTTTCCTCTAGACTTCCTTTTTATCCCCATCTTCCTACTGTCAAAAAGTATATGACTCATCTAGACCCTTAAGTGTGGATCTAGGATTACCAATTTTAGAGCTGAATTATTAAGTTTGTATCCTGACTTGTGTCATTTCCTGAAGTATTCCCCTCCATCTCCTTTTATCTTCTATAATTTATAAACTATTGATAGATAAAACTTTTCTTATAAAAATATTATTTTTTAAACATGCAACTGTTTTGCCAGATATTTCAGAATTTGAAATATTCTGTTTTATTTTTAAGCTAACGTGTTTTATTCCAGTGCATTTACCAGCTCTATTGCTCTTTCTAGTATTTATTCTTATAGTCTCTTGCATTGTAGGTTAGTTGTTTAATAAATTTTAAATTTCAATTAGATTGTCATTACCAGTAATATAAATATTGACCTGCTATATTTAATCATTAAATTTTACTATAATTTTGCAATGTAAAATTTATAACAGGAGCTATCACAACAGAGGCCTCAGAAATAAAATGGATTATAAGCTACAATGAACAATTATATGCTGCCAAAATGGACAGACTGCAGTAAAATACTAGAAACATGCAACCTATAAAGACTGAATCAAGAACAGGCAAATAAAAAGAGATTGAAGTAGTAATCACCCCCCCAACAAAGGATAAAAAAAAAAAGGACCGAATGACTTTATGACTGAATTCTACCAACCATTCAAAGAAGAAGGAATACCAAACCTTAAAATTTTCCCAAAAAACTAAAAAGAGATTACTTTCAAATTCGTTTTATGAGGCTATTTTCACCATAATGCCAAAGCCAAAGACACCACAAAAAAGAAAGAAAACTACAGACCAATATTACTGATGAACATAGATGCAAATTCTTAAATAAAATACTGGCAAACCAAATTCAACAATACATCAAAAAGAGTATACACCATGACCAAGAGAAATATATCCCTGAGATGCAAATTTGTTCTGACATATCTAAATCAATGTGCCATACCACACTGACAGAGTAAAGAATAAAATTCACATTATTATTTAGTGAATAGATAAAGCAAAATGTGACAAAGTTCAGCACTCTTTCATAATAAAAAACTCTTAACAAAATAGATATAGATGAAATTTTATCAGCATAATAAAGCTCATTTATGAAAGTCAAAAGCTAACATCATAATTTATGGGAAAAAATCTGAAAGCTTTTTTCCTGAGATCTGGTACCAGACAAATTCTATTCAAGTAGTATTAGAAGTGCTAGAAAGAGTAATAAGAAAAATAAATAAGAGTAACAAGAAAAATAAATATGCCTAATCAGGGAAGAAAGAACTAAAATTATTCTTGCTTGCAGATGACATGATTCTGTATGTAGAAAACTGTAAAAGACTCCACAAAAACTGTCAGATCTAACAAATAAATTCAGCAAAATAACAGCATATGAATTCTACATGCAAAAATTGTTTATATTTATTTTGATCAACAATGGTATATTCAAAAAAGAAATTAAGAAAACACTTCCCACTTAACATTAAAAATAATAAAATGGTTTAGAAAGTATCTCCATCCATCTATCTATCTATCTATCTATCTATCATCTATCTATCTATCTATCTATCTATTCTAAGCAGGAAGACCTTTTTAAAAACTATATTAATAATTCCAATTGCTATCACACAGTGATCTGATTATTTTTTTGTGAAAATTTTACATTACAGAATTTGGTAATTTTTCTGTTACGTATGGGATTAATTGTGAATGTTTTATATGTATTCAAAACAGGATTTATTTTCTATTTGTAGGATGAAAAGTTTCATGAATCTATATGATCTGCCTATTTGCATTCTTTAGGCCTCTTATATTCTTACTTATGATTTACCCTCTTGTAGTGAGAATGGTATGTATTGTCTTCTCTTATTAGTGTGGTAGGAACCTGTCTATATCCCTTTGAATATTTTCCAGTTATTGCTTAATAAAGATAGTTGCTGTGATATTTTTTACATAGAAAATCATAACTGATAAATGTTTATTATAAATAATTGCTTTTAGTATTAAAAAGTACCCATTTTGTCACATTTAATGCTTATTACTTTAATTCTTTTTTCTTTCTTTCTTTTTTTTTTTTCTTTTGAGTTGGAGTCTCACTCTGCCACCCAGATTGGAATGCAGTGGCCGCTCCCGGCTATCGCAGCCTTGGCCGCTGGGCTCCGGTGATCCTTCCACCTCAGCCTTCCAAGTAGCTGGAACTACAGGCGCGTGCTACGATGCCCGGCTAATTTTTTTGATTAATTGTAGAGATGGGGTCTCGCCAAGTTGCCCAGGTGGGTCTTGAACCCGCGGGCTCAGACAATCCACTCACCTCAGCCTCCCAAAGTGCTGGGATTACAGGCTGAGCCACTGAGCCGGGCTTATTACTTGAATTCTAATTTCCATTTTGTCATCTGCCTGGTGTAACTTTGCTTAATATTCCCATTTAATTTGTTTAATTTGTTTTTCTGGTATGCAATATGTTGATGCACATAAGAATGCCAAGTTGGAAGGTAGTTTGTTGTATATAGGTAAGTTAATCCTATTTACAGATTTTATATACCTCCTATATTTGGTCTCAACAACTCCATAACATTTTAAAATTATTATGTGTATTAAGTTATAGTGGCTATTTTTCTTTGATGTCTTTGTGCTCTTTTAATTTTTATATTTTTGCTTATCAAAATTATTTTCTTTAAATACGGCTGTTATTTCTTATTTAATCTTTATGTCTTCTGTCAATTTTTAATGTTATCTTTTAACTATGCCTGTTATCAATATTGTAGCTGATAAACTTTTAATAATTTATTCTTTGCATTTTCTAAATAATCCCACTTTTAATTGCATTATTAATACCTTGCCATAGCAAAAATTTGTATATTTGCTTTATATTCTTGTGATTATCTTTGCTTTAGTTGAAATCTGTAATTCTATCTATCTAGCCAGCCAGGTAGCTATTATCTATTTAATCATTATCATCTATGTCTTTTAAAATGTGCTATAGAAGTAATTTTGCTGGCATATTTTAAATTATCTCCTGATTGGATCAAATTTTTCTGAAGTAAACTTGCAAGAAGGGAATGTGGATACAATATGCTCTGAGGCTTTGTATGGTCAAAACTTTATTATTATTATTATTATTATTATTGGCTTCATACTAGATGGAGAATTTGGCTTTATATAAAATGGCAACATTTTTATTAATTTTGAATTTGCCAACCCATTGTTTCATTATTTTTTTATGTTGTATCCGGAGCATATGAAACTTGTCTCATTCTAATATCTTGTCTTTTCCCTGAAGCTCTTGTGGATTTTTAAAAATAATCTTTGAAGTATAATAATTTTAACACAATGTGCCTTAGAGATGATTGTTTGAAATTACCTAAGTATGCAAGGTACCTCTCTACATTCAGATTCAAGTCTTTATTTTTAACTTCTGAAAAATGTTCTTAGGTAAGGCTTCTAAATATTATGACTGAACTTATAGGTTATTCTTTGTCATTGGTTCCAATAACATATTTGTCATAAATTTTTTCTTTGCTATCTTTCATTTTATTAATTTTCTCTGATATTTTGTACATCCTCCATAATCTGATTTTTTTCTTTGAAGCTTTCCCATCATTCTTAAAATTCAAATTATTTTCATTTTTCCTTTGAGAATCCCCTAGTTTGTTTATAATTTGTGAAATGATTTTGCATCTGCACCCCATTTCTCCACTGAGGTCAATCGATCTTTTCTCTTTTTATCATTTTTTAAATTTCCAATTTTAACTTTTGAAATCAGTGTGACTTGTTTTTTTTCCTCATATGCTTGTGTATATTAATTTAATTTGAAATTACATTACAGTTTATTCTGCTTCATAGTTTTTCAATGACAATTTTTTTAGCAGCTGTGAAGTATTCATCCTCATGTTCTATTTTTTATAATTTGTTATAGAAATGTTCACAGTTTTTATTTTTTGTTCTATAAAATTCCTATCTCAATGACATATTTTTTCATCATTATAGTAAAGCTCAGTTTATTTGGTAAAATTTTTTTTTCTTTTTTTCTTTTTCTTTTTTTTTTTTTTGAGTTGGAGTCTCACTCTGTCGCCCAGACTGGAGTGCAGTGGCCGCTCCTGGCCACCGCAGCCTCGACCTGCTGGGCTCCTGCGATCCTTCTGCCTCAGCCTTCCAAGTAGCTGGAACTACAGGCATGCGCTACTACGCCCGGCTAGTTTTTTTTTTATTTATTGTAGAGATGAGGTCTCGCTTGCCCAGGCGGGTCTCGAAAGCGGGCTCAGGCAATCCACTCACCTCAGCCTCCCAAAGGCGCGGGATTACAGGCTGAGCCACCGAGCCCGGCTTAGATTTTTTTTTCTTGATCAGGGAGGGGTTATGTGTGCTCCAGATTTTTGTTATTTTTAAATCTTGAGACCTCTAAATGCTCCCCTTTTGCCTAACCACATAATGATTAAACAGTTCCTCTTTTTTTCCCACCTGTTCCCCCCGCCCCCCGCTAGAAGCTATGGTTTTTTAATTCTGCTTCCTCATGCCATACCCTGTGTAAACATTTAAGTTTATTCCTTCTGGTTAGTCCTATGCTCTACCAGGACACTTTGTGAATACTTTTACATACTTATTGTACAGTTTTGCATTCTAGTGGTGATTATACAGAAATCTAGGTCTGTTGCTGTCTCCTCTTTGTTCTTACAGGTTTTCTCAGAAGTCTCTGGCTTACCACAAGTTTTGCACTAGAAGCACGAGAGACTTCCTGTTGAGATATAGTTCCTACATTTTTAAATTATGCGTAATTTGAAGTTTGGAAATTTTTTTCTTTTTTTTTTCTCATTTATATTGAGGATGGGAACTTGGGGCAGAATGTTGTTTTGTATTGGATTATAAAGATAGTTGGGGATCTGGGACTGGGGGTAAAAGGGACACGGATTAGGGAATTACCATTGTCCTTGGCTAACTAGACGTTCATTTTTTCATTGTTTCTGATGTAAAAAGTGTGATTAATTTTTATTCGTTGTCTTCCTTTATGAAAAGTATATATTATTAATTTAGTTTTTTTTTTTACTATTTTATATTTTCTTTATCTTTTGCTTTTAGCAGTTTGACTATGCTGTGCATAAGTATGATTTGCTGTATTTATTGCTTAAAATTGCTGATCTCCTTGGATATGTAAGTTCACAGTTTATTTCCAAATTTGAAATTTTAATGTAATTTTTATTTCTCTTCCTCTAAATATCTGCAGATAGATCAGTAGATATACTGCATTCTTTATTATTTTTTAAATAACCAACTTCATATAGTTTAGACAATTTATAATCCCTCAGATTATTTTTATTTTTAAACTTTGTGATTAATTTTTGTTTTTTAGTGTTTATCATTTTTTAAAAAAATCTGTCTTTAAGCTAATTGATCGTTCCTTCTGCAATTTTCAATTTGTTTTTAAGTCTGGCTTGCAATTCATATTTTATATGGTATTGTTTCATAATTTTATATTGTTTGATTTTCATAATTTTAATTTCTCTGCTAAAATTACCTGTTCATTTGTTATAAACATATTTCTTGGCAAGTTTTAAAATGTTTTTATAATAGCTGCTTTAAAGTCTTGGGCTCCTAATTTTAACACCTTGTCTTGGCTGAATTCTATTGCATAGATAAGGTCATGCAATTTTTTGAGTGTTTGAGTAAAATGTCTGAAAATATACTATATATAAAAAACGAAGTTAAATTAATTGGAAGTTAGTGAAATGTTCATCAGGCACCTATTTTTGGTTAGGTGCTAAGGCAACTAGGGTAATATTCAAGGAGAGACAAAAATGAACATTATATTACTTCAAGGTATATACAGTATATTGAGAGAGGTGAGGGAGAAAAAAGTCACTGTGCTTGAGTGAGGTCATGGTTCAAGTTGTGATGTCAACTATTGAAGAGGGAGAAGAAGAATGCTCTGAAAAGTTAAAAGTGAGAGCTTGAGGGCAAGAATCATAAGAAATAAAGCATGATAAACTAATTGAATAAAGTAGCTCGTTGAGTTTTTTAGGTAGCACATTTTCAAGAACGCTGGGCAAGAAAATATTAGTAACAAAAGCCGGACTCAGTGGCTCAGCCTGTAATCCCACGCCTTGGGAGGCTGAGGTGAGTGGATTGCCTGAGCCCGCGGGTTTGAGACCCACCTGGGCAACTTGGTGAGACCTCATCTCTACAATAAATCAAAAAATTAGCCGGGGGTGGTAGCGCG
>CAUYQG010229550.1:0-13758 GCA_963574415.1 Tarsius wallacei
GTGGGGATGGGGGTGGGGGGTGCAGCAGATTGTTAAATGGGTGGCAGGAAAAGGGTCAGATTTGGGTTTGTGTAACAAGCCATGGGGGCTGGCGGCTGCAAGCTACAGTCCTCTGTGCAGCATGTGGCTGTCAGGAGCTGAGTGGGGTGTGAGGAAAGAAATCCAAGAAAGACCACCTGAGTGTGTGTCTGGAGGGATGGTGGTTGGGTCTCACCTGCCTCCAGGCCAAAATACCTAGTCTCATCTTCAGAAGGTCAAAGAGGCAAGGGCCTAGCTAAGTCCTGTAAGCTTAGAAAACCCAGCACTCGACTCTACCGAGCCCAACCCCACCCCACAGCACCCAAGCCTAGGTCCCTAGAGTCCCAGCCACTGGCCTTGGGCCCCTGTATGGAACTAGTCTCCGTGGCCCATCACGGGCTTCTCCAGAGCTTCTGCAAGCTGTACTCAGGCCGGTTGAGGATTTATTCATCATTTTGATGGGCAGGAAGCATTGATCCAGGAGAATTGGTTTAATAAAGAATCGCCAGCAAACCATGACAGATTGAGTTTGCGGTTTGGAGTTCAGGGCTGGCTATGACGGGCTGCTTCCGGCATCTCCCGTTCCTGGGGGAGGAGGGCTGGTGTCTTGTCCAGGGCTGGAGTGGGCTGTACTCTGAAGCACCAGCATATCCTGGGCCACAGCTAATAATATGCTTTTCTGCTGGGAGTGGGGTTCTGCTTCTGATCACTGTACCTGCCCCCATCTCCCCAACAACATGCTCCGGTTACCGTCATGGCTCCTCCGGGCTCCACGGGCCTGTCTGCCCTCCCCTCCCCTCCAACTCCCCCTTTGCCTTTTGCAACTTGTATATGGCGTATGAAGGGAAGAGGCCAGGACACAGTGGCCCCTTGGGACATTGCTCCTGGGCTCCTGCCCAAGGCTGGCTGGGCTCTTGGGTCCTAGATGGGTCCTTCCTTCCACACAAGCCAAGTCCTGGAGAACCTGGAACAACTACACATAGTATCTGGATAATCTTGATTTTCCAAGAGGAGAAGACGAGAGTGAAGCTCCGAATGCAGATGTCACTGGTTTTGTTCTCAGAAGCTCTGGGAATTGGCCTGGGCATGTATCGAAGTGTCGGTCTGAGTGGGTGTTGGGGCTTTGTGGGTGGATGTGGGGCTGGTGGGAAAGTCCCCGTGTGGGATGTCGCTTCTGGGATGACGGCTGTGCCCCCGAAGCTAGCTCAGCTTCGAGAACGGAGGCAGGCAAAAGCTGCCCTACCCTCTCCTAGCACTAGCCTCCTGAAGCCACCAGGAAGGGAAGGGAAGGAAAGGGAGGCCCTTAAAGTGTCCTTTCCTCAGGGCAGAAACAGCTGGGCTCGAAATCTTGGAAACTGGGCCAGTGGCCTGGCAGGTCCCAAGGGTTGCCTGAGCTGACTTCCTGCCGCTCTCCCTGGCACCCCGTCACTGCCATTACTCACCTCCCATCACCTCCCCAGCACTGGCTGCCACGGGGCCCTGCTTGGGCCAGGAGCCTTTTCTGAGCCACAGTTTAGAAAATGGGAGTCCTGTTGCCTGTCACCATGTCGGACACAGATCGTACAACCGTGGCAGCCCCGCAGAGGTGAGGCGCGACGCTGAGCTGTCAGAGGCTGTGACGCAGCAATGTCGCACCTCCGGGCCCCACTGCTCCTTCCTGAGGTCCTGGGCAGATCACTGGGCCTCTGTCCTTGGCTCAGGCTGGGGGAGTCCTGAACCTGCTTGGGGTCAGAGACCTCCCTAAGAACCTGCTAGAAACTATAGTCTCTACCTGAGGAGAAGGATACACTGACATCCAGACACATGCAGGGTAGCTTCTGGTGTCTGTGGCCCTCTAAGTTGGGGACTATCTGGGGACTTGAGGTTGTGCACCCCACTCCAGGTCATCCCAGAGGGAGCCTGGGCCTGGCCTGGTGGGAGGCACTGGAGCCTGGTGGTGGGGTCTCTGTAGTCTGGGGCTTGGGCCCCCCATTGCTAACAGGATACAAATGAAATCAGGGGTCAGAGTTAGACGCCTGGAGAAGGAAGGGGGTTCTGCCTGGAGACTTTTTTGTCAACTCTGTCCACTCCCGTCTCCCTCCCTGGGAAGGAGGTTCAGGCAGGAGGTTGTTGAAGATGAAGAGGCAGCAGCCTGGCACTGGGCCTGGGGGTTTGGAGGCCCCTTCTTGGATGAGTCTTCCTGGTGGCCATTGCCTGGGAACACCGTTCCTTGCTTTCAGCACGGAAAGCCAGGCCAAAACGTGGGCACCAGTGGGAGAAGGGTGCCGAGTTGCAGAGGGGAATTCCAAGATGAGCTGCCTGGTGGTGCCGTTGGCTGGCACAGTGGGCAGCAGGGCCCTTCAGGGATGACACATGCCCCTCTTAAGGAGGCAAGGGATGTTGGAGCTGGGGCCAAGGCGCTCCCGGGATGCTGGGTGCACAGAAACCTATTGGGGCAGAGGGCCAGGACCCCATGCTGCCTGGCTAGAAAGGCCTGGGTGCCAGGTTCCCCCTGCCACAGGGCTCCAGTCTCTGGTCTGGTGGCTGCATGAACAGGCCTTACTTCACTGTTCCTTAGTGGCTGTGAGCGTGAGGCTTTGGGGCTGTCGGGTTGCCTACCTGGCGTATCCAACAGTGCTGGTCCGCCTGCCTGTTCATCTGTCCCGTCTCCCACGCTTTAAGGCCCAGTGTCCCTGTGTCTCCTGGGACACCCTCTCCGGCCACTCTGGCCTCTGTCCATCTCTCCCTCCCTGGTCACCTTGTGGCATCTGGATGGAGCTCTGTGCCTGTTACACTGCAGCTTCTCATGCTGTAATGCCATCCAACTTACCCAGGGATCTTGTTAAATACAGATTCTGATTCAGGACGCCTAGGGAGGGGTCTGAGAGGCTGCATTTCTGATGTGTCCAAAGGATGCCCAGACCAGGGTCACGCTTGGAGTGCTGAGGTAACAGATCCTGTGCTCAAGCCATGCCTGGCCTGAGCTCCCTAGCTGAGCTTCCTGAGGGCAGAGCCTCTGCCCTATCCCTGTGGCCTCAGAGCTTGTGGCCTCTAGCCCGAACTCGACATGGCAGGGTAAGTCTGTGACCCAGGCTGAGCCAAGCCACAGAGGTCTCCCTGCACACATGAGGCTGTGGCATTCACAGGCCGCCCTTCCTCCCTTCCAGCACTGCTGCGTAGACCCTTCTGGCCCTGGGTGCTGGTAACTGGGATGGGAGTGAGCAGGGGGAGACTAGGTGGCCAGAGGACCCTCATGAGTCTATTCTGCCATTTTCGCCCTTCTGTAGCTTTTCTCCCATCCTCCGGGCCAGAGGGGTGGACCTGGCTGGGGGAGAAGTGGCAGGGAGTGTACGGTGACTGCTGCCACAGAGTGAGATTTCTGGAAAGGAACAGATGTTAGTCCAGAGGTGACAGGGCAGGGTCATGGCGTGAGGTGGTTCTGACAGTGGCCGATTGTGAGGATGGCAGTGGCATCCAGGGACAGCAGCAGCCTTGGCACCTTGAGCAGGGGCTCCTTCCAGATCTTATGTTCCCCAACCCTGCCCCAGGCCTTGCCAGCAGCCTCCCCTGTGGGCTAGGCTTGCCTGTCGTGTCTCCCTGCCCCCTCCCACCTGAAAAGACACTAACCTTCAAACAGATGATGGGGCTGACAAGTGTCATCGCAGCCTGAGTGGCCCTTGTGCCATGGGGGAATTCACCCAGTACAGCAGGTCCAGCCCCAGTTCCCCGGGGGCCTGTCACAGAACTGAGGAGGCGGCCAGCTGCACTCGCTGGCTTGGCTCAAGGGCTCTTACAAAGCTGCTGCTGCCAGTCGCTAATTAATAGAAGGGCTACCGAGGCCTGCCAGACAGTTCCGCTTGTGCCCAGGGGATGCTGAAGAATTCCTGTTTCCTAGCCAGAGAGGGCCAAGGAAGGGCAGGGGCATTGTTTTGGCGTTGGAGAGGATGATCTCTGCCAGCCAGGCATCTTGACAGAGAGCATTGCCAGGGCGCTGAAGGTCTGCAGTCCCAAGGGCCAGGAAGCCACTTGGAGACACTCACCCACCCAAAACAGGCGGGAGGCAGCACAGAGAGGTGGTGAGCTCCCCGTCACTGAGGGCACTCAAGATAATACTGAGCAGTATTTAGATCAGAGGCTGCCAAGCAGCAACCAGAGATGCTCTGTTCGGCTAGCATAGTGTGTCCTAACCAGTTTGAGCCAATGTTTAAAATGGAAAGATGCCACATAAAGATACGGCTTGTGGGCTTTGCTTGAAACACTGGAAATTCTGGCAACTCTAGCTCTACCCTTCCGCCCACTCCCCCCCCCCCCGCCCCCAGCAGGGAGCTGAAGAGACTAAAGTCTGCCCCCTTGACACTGGCTTTTGCTCCCCAATTGCCCACAGCCCCAGCTGTCCTAAGGCTCTGTCTTGCACCCAGCCACGTCATTCATGGCACTTAGCTGCCTGAGCCCTGTAGGCTTTAGAGTTGACAGTCCTGGTCTCAGATCAACAGGGACTAAAGTCAGGTGCTTTGCAGATCGATAACCACTGTTTACGAAGCATCTACCATGGATCAGGCAGTGCTGGGAGCCGTAGAGCTTCCATTTCAGTTACTCTTCACAGTGGCCCCAAAAGACCTTTATTATCCCCAACTTACAGATAAGACTCTGATGGGGAAAAGAGTGAGAGAAAGATTTACCCCAAATTACACAGCTGTGAAGTATCAGAACTGGAATTTGATCCTGGTCTCTAGGACTCTAAACTCATGCTTCCCCCCTCCGTCCCTCCTTGTCTTCCTTCTTCCCTTCCTTCCTTCCTCCTTCCTTCCATCTCTCCATCCCTTGATCTCTCCTCCCCTTGCTCTCTTCCTGCCCCTCCCTCCTCACCTTCCTTCCCTCCTTCCTTCCCTCTTTTCCTCCTCTTCTTCTTCCTCCCCCTCCTCCTTCTTTTTTGTTAGCTTTAAAAAAATTTAATTACTCAAGTAGTTCAAGAAAACATTCTCCTGAGAATTAAAACATGGAGAAGGGGCCCAGAAAGGGTGGTCAACAGGCACAGGAAGTCTGTCAGGTCTTGGAGTATAGACCTGGGGCTGCCTTGGCAAGCCCCTGGCTTAGAGTCTTTGTGTCCAAGATGGGGAGCAGAGAAGGAAAGCCACTGGCTCAAGGTCACAGGGTAAGGCAAATTCAGAGCCCATGTGGGTTACCTAATGTCCCTCTGCAGGAGTCTTCAAGCTCAGACCCACCCCCACCTCCCAGCCACAGGGTTTCGAGGGAAGCCTTTTTCCCAAATGGTCTTGTCACCTGGAGCTTTTTCTTGACACACTGGCCCCATGCCTGTCTTTCTGAGATGATTGGCATTTTCAGGGTCCCATCACAATTGAGGCTCGTCCCAGTTTCTGAAAATGCGAAGTCTAGTGGCCGAAACATGCCATCCTAACTCCAGTCCTGGGGTTGCTGGGCCAGGACACTTGCTCCTCGACCCAGGCATGTCCTGAGGCATGGAGACCCTTGGGATTTTGAAATCAAATCCAGGTGCCATTGATGACCCTGTTCCTTGATGGGAGCAATTGGGGTCCAGGGGGAAGGGACAAGTAGCCGGTGGCATCTGTGTCCTGTCCACCAGAGAAATAGATGCTCACATGGTCTATTCATTACATCCTTTAGAGAAGTGAGGAAGTGGAGTTGGTCTTTGGTTTAGGACTTTGTGAACAGGATCAGGGCTCATTCTGTGAGCAGGATCAGGGCTCAGTCTCTGAAAAGGTTGGAGCTTAGTGTGGACAGGATCAGGGCCCAGCCTATGACTAAGATCTGGGCTCAGCTTATGACTAAGATCAGGGCTCAGTCTATGACCAGGGTCAGAGATCAGTCTCTGGCAAAGGTTGGGGCTCAGTGTGGACAGGATCAAGGCTCAGCCTATGACTAGGGTCAGGGTTCAGCATATGACTAGGATCAGGGCTCAGCCTATGACTAGGGTCAGGAATCAGCTTGTGACTAGGATCAGGACTCAGTCTATGACTAGGGTCAGGGCTCAGTCTGTGACAAAGTTTGGGGCTCGGTATGGACAGAATCAAGGCTCAGTCTATGACCAGGATCAGGGCTCAGCTTATGACCAGGATCAGAGTCTTTGAGCCAATCTCAGCACCCTCCCAAGGCGCCAGTGCTTGGGGCCCTCCCCTCCCTGCCCTCCCTGCCCTCCCTGAGCCTACACCTCTTAGTGTTGGAGCCATCTGCCTCTGGTCCTCTCTGGGAGGTAAGGTACAAATTATAAATAAACAACAGTGCCACTGCTGTGGATGCCAGAGCCACCAAATCTCACATGTGACTACGCCCCACCCCGCTCTGCTCTCTCATTGTCAGGGGCTGGTGTCTCCAGGTGCCCACAGGAGTATGCTCCAGGAGGGATGGAGATGTGCAGAGGGACTCCCTCCACCTGCCGCACCCCCTGCTCGGGGCCAGCACACATTGCAGGGGAAGCAGCGGGGCCTCCGGTCTGATCACGGCAGCTGTGGGGGCCTGCTAATTGGCTGCCAGTGATTTTGTGTCTGTCTAAGCATTTATCTGTGTGGGTGGATGTGTTATGTCTGCGTGAACGAGGCTTTCAGAAATTAATACATATCGGGGCTTGCTGATGCATTATCTTCTAGGCCTGGGGAGGGGCACGCTAAGGGGGTCATGGACACCCTAGGACACCGTATAGTCCTCTTCAAGACTTTTCACCCATGATGGGGGGTGGGGGTCACTACTCACCTGGCAAAGAGGAGAGTAGGATTTCAGTTCCTCTTAGAGACCCGGCTCTGGTTTTGGGGAGGGCAGACAAGTGACAGATCACTATGGACTGATAGTCAGGGAAGGCTTCCTATAGGAAGCAAATCTGAGCTGGATCTGAAGGACGCAGAACCATTCTGCACATTTTCTTGGAAGCAGATGTCTGGGAGCTTGAGCTAAGGGGCCACCTGGTTGGGGTGGGTGTTGGCCGGCACCCTCAGGTCAGCTTGCTCAGAGCCTGCCTCTTTGACCCCAGACTCCTTCAGCTCTGCCTTTCATCCTCGAGGACTCTGAGCCCCCTGCCACGGTTGGCCTGTGCTGCTGTCTCAGTGCGTGTGCGTGTGCACCCTGGTCCCTGCAGCCCAGGGCAGCTCTCCGGGGCTCTGGCCCCAGCTGCACAGTCCTGGAGAAGACTCCCTTCTCCTGCTGTACTAGGCCTGGAAGGCGGGTGTTGCCGCTGCAATAATGTCACCGAGCATGTGGCCTGGAGCCCAGAAGTAATTACCCTGCAGTTCCCCGACCTCATTGAGGCTGGAGCCGCCCCTGTCAATGATTAACGTGAGTCCCAGCCACTCAGTGGCAATGCCAGCCATGGGCTTCTCCCAACTGTATAAACTCATTGGGGGATGTGGGGCACTTGTTCCCTTCCCCAGGGACAGGAAAGACCCCCCTCAGGTCCACAGGTTCAATGCCATCAGCACCTAATTTTAGAAGAAACTTGTCCAGCAAGGGAGATAGCAGGTGGGACCCAACTTGGTGCATCACGGAGGCTTCCCTGCCCTGGGGCCCCATACTGAGCCTGACTGGCCTGGAAATGCTCTCCACCCCACTCTGAGTGTGCTGCCTGGCCCTCGTCCTTTTCTACTGGGTGACCTCGGCAAACTCCTCTCCTGTCTCAGTGTCAAGGGTCAGGGCTCTGTCCGAGGCTGAGAAGATGGCAGAGCTAATTGGCCAAATAGGTATTGAACCCTTCATCCTGACCCCATTAGCACAAATTGAGCCAGTAGGGCGGGGACAGCCCTGCCAACCGTGACGCTGATGAGTCTCTCTCTGTCTTTCCAAGGACTCTGCCGCTGAGGCCCAGCCAGGCGTGACCCTGGAATTCTGCAGCCGCAGCGGTCCCAGCGCAGGGGGGTATCCCTTACCTGGGGGCATCTATTTGTCAAGGCTTTCCCAGCCCTTGTCCTGGGAGTGGGCTAGTGTCTCCCTGGCACCTTATATCATATTGGCGTGGCCTGGTGAGGGCTCTCCCTTCTGTATGCTCGTGACCTGTGGGGTGGAGATCAGGCTTACATTTCTTTGTTCTTAGACAGGGACTGACACAGCAGGAGCTCAGTGAAAGTGACCTGAAATACCCTCCTGGAAGGGGCCCCTGACTGTGTGCTCCTCCCAGCCTCTCCTGGGGGCAGTTATCCCCTCCTGGAAGCTCAGACATGTCTCAGAAGAGCTCAGTGTGTGAAAACCCATGGTGACAGCAGGTCACCCTGGATAGCAGGGACTGGAGGGGTCCCATGGGCCCACCTCACTTGGAATTGGCAGACGGAGGACATGGGGAAAGCTGTTCACCCTGTCCCAGAGGCTCTAGGGAGTCGCCATCCTGTCCCTTGCCCTCCAGCTTCTGGGACGAGTCAGGTGACGAGCCTGTGAACCAGAGGCCAGTTGTAGACCTGGCACTGCCCCGTTCAGCTGTGTGGCTTAGCCAAGGCCTCATTCTCTGGCTCTTGCTTTACCGGAGGAAGGGGTAGGTGTTAGCAAGACCCCAAGGCCTCTGCTGGTGGCTGCCGCAGACTCACTGGGCAGCATCTTGGTCACAGATGCTCGGCTCCTTGGGTTTAGGGACGCGCCCAGGTGATTCTGCTTCCACTGCTTTGGGAGCTAGTGAGCTGGGGCATCACCAGGGCACCTTCTGCGCCAACGGCCTGTAGTTCTCTGATCGTGCAGTGTTTGCCTCAGTCCTTCAGTGGCTCCCTGGAGGCTGGGGAAAATCCTGACTTCTCAGCCCGGCGTCTAAACCTGTTGGTGATCGCCACCCCCCCCCCCCCCCAGGGAATTGTGGCCCGTTTTTTTTCTTGCGAGTAGTTAGGAATCAGAATCATAAAATTCTGGGGCCAGAGGGACCCTCAGGGAACACAGCCTTTGCTCACTTCCTCCTTAGACTGTGTTTTCCTGGAAAGAAGGCAGCGGGGTCTGTCCAGCTCTGTGTCCTCAGAGCCCAGGTGCCCCCCAGGGGGTCCCTGTTGCTTGACTGGCACCCAGTGCCCATCCCAGCATAAAGGGGGCTATGTAGACCCTCCCAAGTCAGTGTTTAGTTCCCCTCTGTGGGGCAGCCTTCCCACGGCTTCCCTGCTAGCCCCTGCCTGACCAGTGGTGCCAGACCTTGAGGGGTTTGGCCCCAATCTGTCCCCAGCACCTTAGGTTACAACCCAGGCCCGTCTCCTCCTCTGGCAGTGCCTTCCTCTGAGCAGGTGAGCTCTCCCACCTGATTTCCCCCGAGGTTGTGTGCCCTCACTACTCCATAACAATCTTGTATTTTTGTTCCATTCTCCTGAGAGGAAGGACAGAAATTCCCTGGGGGAGTTTGCATATTCTTTGATTCCTGTAATCTGGTCTGAGAAGTTCTCCAATGGCTAGTCCCCTCCTCAATTGTCCCCAGATGGTCTTGTCGACTGAAGCACAGAGAGGTTAGGCCACTGGCCTGAGGAACACAGCATCCCAGCAGCTGGGAGCATCGTGGAGCAGATGCCCCTGCTGTGCAGTCTGGTGTATGTGTGTGCGTGTGTGTGTGCACTAATGTGTCTCTGTGCATGTGCAAATGAAGGATCTCCAGAGAAGGGCTCAGCCCACCAGAGAAACAGTGGGTGATCATCTTGAAGTGTTCCTTTTACCCAGACCTGTGCTGTGGAGAAGGTGCATTCACGGTCCCTCTTGCCAGGAACTCTCTTCCTCTACAACCTTCATGGCTCCTCATGGCCCCTCATGTCTCCCAGAAGAGCCCCGAGTTCTCAGTCTGGCACTCAGGATGCCCCTGATCTTCTCTGAGGCCAGTCCTGGGCTGGGGGGTTGACGTGCCAAATTCTCTGAGATGTATGTGCTCCCCCCAGCACACTCTCCATCCGGCCAGCTGCCCTTGGCTGACCTCTTTAGGCTCTGCACTGCAGAGACTCATGGAAGTCAGCATGTCTTCAGAGACGGTCGATCTCCATCCTGCATTGTACCAATGGGGAAACTAAGGAAGGGCGGTGAGAGGCAGGGACTTATTCAAGGTCACACAGCACATTAGAAATGGGACTAGAACTCAGACCCTCAGGTCCCTGTCCGGGACACCATCCGCTGGGAAGCATGGGCCGCCTTCCTGTGATTCCTGGGATCCAGTCACAGTGCTGTCCTCTCACCACTGGACACACTCAGGCCTCACCTCCTCTTTGAGGCTCAGTACCCAGCAGGCCATGTGGTCCCTGCTCCTCTCTGTCCACATTCTCAAGTCTGATTGGATTTCCTCTCTGACCATCCCCAACCTATGGGATGCAGGGACAGACAGACAACCCTCTTCTTCCCTGCCCCTAGCTATGGCCCCCATGTCGGGGAGTGGGTCTGGGTCTTCAACTTCCCTGTGGGATGGGTTTGTCCATCCCCCTGACTGAGGGCTTATTGAGGCGGACCCATTCATGCCCTCAGGGTCCCCCCACCTCTCAGGCCAGGACCTGCATCTTAGTGGTCACAGATAATGATGGTGATGATGGAGATGGCAGTGGCCAGCATGTACTATTTATTTTATTTTATTTATTTTTTAAAAATAGAGACAGGGTCTTTTTCTGTTGCCCGGGCTGGAGTGCAGTGACATGATCGCGGCTCACAGCCTCAACTTCCTGGGCTCAGGTGATCCTTCTGCCTCAGCCTCCTGAGTAGCTGGGACTACAGGTGTGCGCCACCACACCTGGATAATTTTTTGATTTTTTTGTATAGATGAGGTCTTGCTATGTTGCCCAGGCTTGTCTCAAACTTCTGGGCTCAAGCAGTCCTCACACCTCAGCCTCCCAAGTAGCTGGGACTACAGGCATGCACCACCACGCATGACTTTTTTTTTTTTTTTGTAGAGATGAAGTCTTGCTGTGTTGATTTTTTGTAGACATGAGGTCTTGCTATGTTGCCCCAGCTGGTCTCAAACTCCTGAGCTCAAGCACTATAATCCCAAAGTGCTGGGATTACAGGTGTGAGCTACAGTGCCTAGTGAGACTACTTCTTATCATATAATGGGAGACCAGGCCCCCAGCCCAGGATAGGGAGCTACCTGTGAAGGGTCATATTTGGGTCTTAAACAAAACAAAGCAAAATTGGAAAATAATGGAACACCAGAATCCCATCAACCCATCCAGAAGGTAAGCCCTGGATGCCCTTGGTTCTAAGTCTGATGGTGTCTGAGGCAGCCCAGGGCGGGGAGGGAGCTGCTACCTGGGAACCCTGTGATTCTGAGTCAGAGATTTTGAGGTGGGTTAAAAATAGAGCCCTAGTGGCCAGGCGGGGGTGGGCGGAAGAGAGCAATTTATCTATTGTGGTGGGGAGACCCAGGGGTCAGGGAGGAACTGGGAGGAGAAGTGGGCAGGAAGGAGGCAGGGGGTGGGGGTAGACACCCCTCCCCAGGCCTGAGCAGAGCGGCCCAACCTGACCCAAGAAGGTAGGGGAGGCAGAGGTTTCAACTCCAAGGGGGTGAGGAGGCTAAGATGCCCTCCCAGGACTTAGACAGGGAGGCCTCCAACTCACCCTAGTGTCGGACAGCACCTCCCCACTACACAGGTCACCAGCAGCACCTTTGGGTATGGGGGGTGGGGGCAGCAGTTCTGCCTCAGAGAATGACAAGGTGGGACAGGTGGACAGGTGGCGTTGGGGGGGGGCGTGGCAGATGCTTTCAGACCAGCTCTCATGGTTTTGGGGAGGGGAAGCAGGGACGGTGTCCCCACATGTGTGTCACACGCATGTGTTACAGGCTGTCATGTGTGTGACTTTGGCCAATCTCACTTGCTGGTGTACACCTGCCCTTCAAATGGCCTCCCTCTCTCCGCCTTCATCGACTTTCTCTACAAAGCCTCATCCAGCCCTTCTGTCACTGCAGTGACTTTTCTGCATGTTCATGCTGGCTGAGTAGCAGTCTTCGGAGGACCAGAGTTTGTCTCTCCTGACACATGTGAGAGGGCCTTCACAGTGTGGGGCACTGGTCGTTGTTTAAAGGTCGATTTATTTTTCTGGTTATAAAAGTGGGATTGTAGAAAATGTGCAAAGGCATAGAGGAGAAAATGAATATCACTGATAACGCTGCCACTTAGCAGTAGCAGTGCTGATGGTTTACTGAATTCTTTTTTAGTCTTATTTTTGGAAGCCATTTTTTTCTCTGGAAATAGACTTTTATCCACTCATCTATCCTTCCATCCATCCGTGCTCCTTCCTTCCTTCCTTTCTTTCTCCTCCCTCCCTTCCTTTCTTTCTCCTCCCTCCCTTCCTCCTTTCCTCCTTCCTTCCATATTTCTTTCCTTCCATTCATCCATCCATCATCTATCTATCCTTCCATCCACCCATGCCCCTTCCCTTCCTTCGTTCCTTCCTTCCATCCACCAGTTCATCTTTTCTTTCTTCCATCTGTCCATCCTTCCTTCCATCCATCCATCCATTCGCTCATTCATCTACCTGTCTATCCATCTACCCATTCTTCCACCCACCCTTCCTTCCCTGCTTCCTTCCTTCCTACCTTCCTTCCTTCCACCCACCCACCAATTCATCTTCCCTTTCTTCCTTCCATCTATCCATCCTTCCATCCATCTGTCCACACCAATCCACTCATTCATCCACCTGTCCATCCACCTATCTGTCCTTCCATCCATTCATCCACCCATCCACCCGCCCATCCTCTCTCTCTCCCTTACCCAGCTGCATGCTCACATCTTGGAAAAGGAGAGATTGCTTCCAGTCTTGGGCTCACAGCAGGAATGGGGCCATAAGACTCATCCTAGGTCTCCATGGTGGGGGCAGTGGAGGGAATCTGGGGGGCAATGGAGCTGCCCCCCTCCTTGCCTTTCACTTCCCCCCCAGGACCTCCAGGATCTCTGTGCTAGGCACATTTGGGGAGAAGGGAGGATCCTTAAAATCCCCACTGGGAGGGGGACATGCCCATAACAAGGGGGTATGTTTGTTCTTCCTCCATGACTTGTGCAGGTCAGGCTGGAAGTATGGTCACTCCCTCTGTTGCGGTTTTCAGCCACAACGTCCCTCCACCAGCGCCCATGCCTTTCCTGGCCCATCCCTGTTCATCTGCCTTCCCTACCACACCCGGCTCCTTCCCTCCTTCACTGCCACTTTTCCACCATGATCTTCAGCACTGCGCAGGGCCCCTGCCGATGGCTGTTGCTGTGAGACTTGGAGTTGGGAAGTGACATGCTCTTCCCTGATCGTTGGAGGCCTGAGAAAGCCAAGTGGGAAGGAGTCGATTCTCAGAGGGCTGTCCACATTACATGGCATCTTCTGGGCTCCTGACACTCAGCCCTGTTCCTGAAGCACGCATGGCCTGCATTCACTTGTTATCCCCCATGCGTAGGTTTCCACCCATCCACGTATCTATGAGGACCTGTGTGTGAAAGGCACTGCCGAGTCCAGAGTTGAGTGACAGCAGGTCAGACAGTCACACACTATACTGTGACAAGTACAACGCTGGGGCAGCGCCTGTGAGGGACAGCTAACCGGGTTTCCTAGGATCCAAAGAAGGCCTCCCAGGAGAAGCAGCATCTCGTTGAACTAAGGGGGCTGAGTGAGCAGGAGTGGGGAGGACAGTTCCAGGCAGAGATGACAGCACGCAGGAAAGCCCAGAGGCAGAGGACGCACAGTGTCGGGAACACTGCAAGCTGCGAGTCTGTCTGCAGCTGAGCATTTAGGAGACGGGGAGGGGGGGCGGGCGAGGGGGCATGGGATGGGAGAGTCAGGGAGGGAGGAGAAAGAAAGGAAGGAAGGAAGGAGCACGGATGGATGGAAGGATAG
>CAUYQG010229559.1:0-11160 GCA_963574415.1 Tarsius wallacei
GCCGCTCCCGGCCACCGCAGCCTCGACCTGCTGGGCTCCGGCGATCCTTCCGCCTCAGCCTTCCAAGTAGCTGGAACTACAGGCGCGCGCTACCACGCCCAGCTGATTTTTTGATTTATTGTAGAGATGAGGTCTCGCTTGACCAGGCGGGTCTCGAACCCGCGGGCTCAGGCAATCCACTCACCTCAGCCTCCCAAAGGCGCGGGATTACAGGCTGAGCCACCGAGCCCGGCAGCCAAAGCAATATTGAACAAGAAAACAATGTTGGAGGCATTACACTACCTGATTTCAAAATATACTACAAAGCTATAGTAATCAACATGGTACTGACATAAAAAGACATATAGACCAATAAAACAGAATACTGGACTCAGAAATAAATTCATACACAGATTTACATGAATTATGTTCAATGGATCTTCAAAAAAGGTGTCAAGAACACACTATGAAGAATGGACAGTTGCTTCAATAAATGGTGTTGGAAAAACTGAATATCTATATGCAGAATGAAATTGAACACATCTCACATCATATATAAGAGCCCACTAAATTGATTGAACACTTAAATGTAAGACTTAAAACTGTAAAACTACTAGATGAAAACATAAGGGAAAATCCTCTTGACATTGGTCTGGGCAATGATTTATAAATATGACCTTAAAAGCAAAAGCTACAGAAGAAAAAATACAAATTTGATTGCATTGAACTTAAAAAACTTTTCCACAGCTAAGGAAACAACAAAGTAAACAGATAATCTACAGAATAGAAAAAAATATTTACAAACCATATATCTGATAAAGAGTTAATACCTAAAATATAAAAGGAACTCAATCAGTTCACTAGCAAGAAAAAAAAAAACAGTTTTTTGAATGGACAATAACCTGAAGAGAAAATTTTCAAAATAAAGCATATAAATGGACAAGTATAAGAACAAATATATAGCTATGTATTTCAATATGACTAATTATCAAAAAATGCAAATGAAGTCTATAATGAGATATTCCCTCACACCTGTTAGAATGGCTATTGCCAAAAAGACAAAAAATAGCAAGTGTTGGCAAAGATGTTTAAAAAAAAAGAAAATATCTGTACACTGTTGGCAGGAATATAAATTTATAACATTATAGATAACAATATGGAGGTTTCTCGAAAAAATAGACACAGAACTACCAATACAATCCAGCACTTCCACAACTGGGTATATATCCAAAGGAAATGAAATCACCAGATAAAGAAATATCAGCACCCCATGTTCATTGCAACTTTATCCACAATAACAAAAATATGGAATAAACCTGTACCCATTAATGAAAGAATATATAAAGAAAATATGGATATATACTTACACACAATGGAATATTATTTAGCCTTAAAATGAAAGTAAGTACTGCCATTTGTGACAGCATAGATGAATCTGGAGGACAATATGCTAATTGAAATAAACCAGGCACAGGAAAACAAACACTGTGTGATCTCACTTATATGTGAAATTTTAAAGATCAAACTCATAGAAACAAGTAGTAGAATGGTGGTTACCAGGTCAGGCTCGATGGCTCAGCCTGTATTCCCAGTGCTTTGGAAGGTTGAGGCGACTGGATTGCCTGAGCCTGCAGGTTCAAGACCAGCCTGGACAACTTGTCAAGAACTTGTCTCTACAATAAATCAAAGAAGTTAGCTGGGCATGGTAGCACGTGCCTGTAGTTCTGGCTACTTGGAAGGCTGAGGTGGAAGGATCGCTGGATCTCAGCAGGTCGATGCTGGGGTGGCCGTGGGTGGTGCCACCACACTCCAGCCTGGGCGACAGAGTGAGATTCCAACTCAAAAAATAAAAATAAAAAATGCTATCAGGGGCCAAGATATTTGTAAACATGAGCAAAATTGGATGGGATCAAAATAAAATATTATTAAAAAAAAAAAAAAGAATGGTGGTTACCAGGGAGTTAGAAGGTAGAAGAAATGAGGACTTTTATGGTAAAGGGTACAAAGTTTCAGTTGTGCATGATGAATAAGTCCTGGAGATCTGTTGTATACCAATGATTTCTGTGGTTTTAATGTATGTTTCCTGAGAATTTATATGTTGAAATCTAGTTACAAGGATGATGATATTAGAAGACAAAGACAAAGCCTTTGTGAGGTGATTAGGTCATGGAGACTCACTGGCATGAATGAGATAAATGTCCTTACAAAATAAAAAAAGCTGGTGGGAACTAGCTAGGTTTATTCCCCTTCCCTCTTTTGCAATGTGAAGAGGAAGCAACAAAATGCCATCTTGGAAGCAGAGAGCAGCTGTCAGCAGATACCAGATCCTTTGGTGCCTTGATCTTGGACTTACCAGTCTGCAGAACTGTGAGAAATAAATTTCTGTTCCCGTGGGTTCGAGACTCGCCTGGGCAAGCGAGACCTCATCTCTACAATAAATCAAAAAATTAGCCGGGCGTGGTAGCGTGCGCCTCTAGTTCCGGCTACTTGGAAGGCTGAGGCGGAAGGATCGCTGGTCAAGGCTGCGGTGGCCGGAAGCGGCCACTGCACTCCAGTCTGGGCGACAGAGTGAGACTCCAACTCAAAAAAATAAATAAATAAATAAATTTCTGTTGTTTATAAGTCATCCAGGTTGTCCTATTTCGCTATTGCAGCAAAAACTGACTAAGACAGTGGCTGTAGTTAATAAATCCTGTAGTGTATACTTGAAAGATGTTGAGAGTACATTGGAAATGGTCTCACCACACAGGCAAAAAAAGTAACTATGTGAGGTGATGGCTATAGTGACTGGATGGAATTTGCTTGATTGTGGTACCATTTGACTATGTGTTACATTGTACCTATAAATATATACAACGTTTATTTGTCAATTATACTTCAATAAATTTGGGGAACGGGAGACATCATCACCTTTCTAATGGATTAGTTCAACAACCTCCAAATTCTTCTTTATATGTTGACCTTTTCTCTCTATTTTTTGCTTTCAAACAACATGGAGCGTCATCACCTTAAAATGTAACTCAGAACATTTTGTTCACAGCCCAGAACATTCTCATGGCTCACCATCTCACTCAGAGTAGATGCCAAAGCCCTCACCAGCCACTCCTGTGGTCGCATATCCTACTACCTGCCCTTCATTCATCGTTTTACAAAACCTCACTAACTACCCTGCTATTTTGAAAACACCAGATACTCTCTCAACCCAGAGAACTGCCCTTGTTTCAACCTTTGCCTAGAAATCTCTTTACCCAAATATTTCACCAGCATGAATCACGCGCAATTCATTCTTTCTTCGTCACTTCTTAGAGAGTCTTTATGCAAACATCGCTCTCTCTGGAAAACTTCCTTGACAACTCTACAAAAAGTTGCAACACACTCCATCAGCATACCCTGTGCCTTTCCCTGCCTCATTTTATCCATACTATTTTTTTTTCAAATATACTACCTAATTTATTGGTCTCATTTATTTTCTCTGAGTACCCACTAGAATGTGACCATACTGAGGGCAGATGTTGTTGTTGCTGTTGCTGTTATTTATTATTGAATCTATTGCACAAAGTTCCATTTCTAGCATTCAGGAGGCATTTAGCAAATAGATATTGAGTAGATAAATTATTAATGTTTCAGTCTAATTAAAATATTATTAGGATGCATAAGCAAGATAAAAAATAGTGACAGGGAAGAGAAAGGACAAAAATAGGAGTTTTACTCTCCCAGAGCAACAGCAGAAATGAAGAATTCCCATGCCATCTGGTAGTTGGAAGCATTGGGAGGGACTCCATGAAGCCACGTTAAATGCCTGAACCTACAGCAAAATAATAGAAATATGTATAGTAAAATGTTCATCTTGAAAAATTCCACCTGGATAATCTGACTGTATTTTAAGTTAATTTTCTCATTGAGTCAACATAGAGTATGATGCCTGCTTTGTATTAATGTTACAGTTTCACAAGCTGAAGCACAGAAAGACTGAATCCAGAATTTATCCAGAATCTCAAAACAAGTCAATGATTGAGCAAGAAAAATAAATAAATGTGGAATGGCACTGATGTTCCTAGACACTATTTTAAATTCTGAATACTTTTTTAGAAGGCAAATAGATTTTTTAAATATAGCATTTTTAGTCATAGTGTTTTCCTAAAGAATAATGACATTAAGTTTTTGATATTATTACTTCTATAGTGTCTCACAACCACAAAGAAACTGGTAGTTAGAATAAGAGAAGGATCTGTTTTATGTCAAATTATACCATTTTAAAGGACAGATTCACATATAACATGTCTCAAGCCCTATTGATTTTAATTATGTCTATGACATTTCTAAGTATTAAACACTAAAACATCGTCTAGCTTCCATTTCTACCTGCTAAGATATTTACATTAACATTAATAGTTCTCGGGCACATTAAAAGAATGTGCAGCATTTCATAGCATCTTTTGACCAATTATGATATTTCTAGTCATATTTACTATGATGTTATACAAGCATATTTTCTTTGAGAAAAATTTCAAGTGGTCATCAAAGAGCCGTGGCATATTTTAAATAGAATTACTATTGTGACATGATTAATTATTTATTCTTCAGGTTTGAAAGCATGATCAGTCATTTCTTTTGCATTTAGATCCGGATATCATTATTATGTATCACCTAAATGAAGGCTAAGGAACAACACAAGAAGATGTAAATACCCCTTCTTTTATGGTTCACTGCCTTCAAAATGTATACCCAAGAGGGATGTCTGGTTTCTGGTCTTTAAATTAATTCATTCCACCTTTTCTCAGAGGCTGTCAAATAACCTAGAGATAATAATTGCTTATATGTTTACTAGTTCGTTGTTAAGGTTTTTATGAAGCACATCTTGATAATCTTAAAATTAGTCCTTTAGTAGCAGATTATCTTTGCACATTTTGTGTACATAATGTCAGAGCGCTGCAGTCCTACAGTCACAGCAGTTAAGAAAACATCGCAAATATCAAATAACTGAGCTAGAGGAAACCTAATCATTTGCCTCTTTGTCTGACTTTCCTTCCTGCAGAGTGTGAAAAGTGGGCTCTCAGGTACATGTAAGTTGTGAAAGTAATTTCCTCTCATATCCTGGAAAGTCCAAATTATTTTCTATCCATCCTGCCTTCTCTAGTGTCAAAAGTAGGAGAACAAAACCTTTACTTTCTCTCTAATTATTTTGACTCTGACTCATAGTCTCCACTTTCTATTGAAACCATAATTCACCAGGCCAGTAAGTATGTTACTTTTTGACTTTTATATCTCCTTTTTGACTTGTTTCTTAATATTTTCTTTGGTTTTCATTGAGATCAAAAAGGAAGGATCAATAAAACCTGCAACAAACAAGAAATAAAGAAGCAATCTGCACTATTTATTGGACTAGACTTATTCTAACACAGCATATCAACTGAATGTTAAAAATGTTAAATTGTCTGTAACAGAACAAAATGAGTTACTAACAGATTAATTTATCTTGCAGAGAAACTCAGCCTTATATGTATATATGTGTATGTATATATCTATATCTGTTTCTATACTTTTCTGTGTGTGTGTAGTGAATAGTCCATCAATTTTGAATATTTTAGGACTTTTAAACATTAATTATTTTAACTAAGATGTAGCTTACTTGTTTTTGAACCTATATTCTGATGAAATTTTATAAAAGTGAGCAATAAACTAGAAATAATATATAGTTTTTCATCTTTCACAATGTTCAAATGAAATTTAATAAACTCATTTAAGTTGCAGTTAATGTCAATGAAATCATTTTTCTTCAAGTTGTCTAAACACAAGTTTGTGTTTTCATAATCTGTTAGTTTCTATTTGAGGTTTTCCCCAGTCTCCATAATGAAGGGAAAAAATATTTATAGTCTATTAAAAAGTACCTTTTAGTAGACTATAAGTCTATTAAGTTTTCATTTACCTTAAGATTTAAAATGAAATGTTTTCTTCATTCATCTATTTATTTTGTGCATTCATTCATTCTTTTGATGTTTATATAGTCCTACTTAAGGCTTTAGTCTCAGTTTACATTTTGTTGAGAAAAAAGTAACTCACAAATTAAATGCATTGTGATAAATGCCATAGGAAGGTATGAATAGGTACTATGTGAACACAAAAGAAAGAATTCTGCCTGGGGTAATTAAGGAAAACTCTACATTTGGTAATATATGTAGAATTTTGAAAGATAGAGATTTCATAGGTTGCTTTTCCTTTCTCATATGTGATGTTACTATGCCTTTATATCTTGAAAATACCTGGAAGTATTTGAGAGCATAATAACGCCTAAAAAAACTGCAGGTTAATTGATGTGAGTATTATATAAAGTAGGCAGAAAACTATGGCAGGAATAAAACTCTATAAAAGTTAAGGAAACAAATTACTAAGGAGCTTTCATATTATATTAAAGATTTTGGACTTGACTATGTTGACAATATTAAATTTATGAGAGTTGCCTGATTAAATTGGCATTGTTAACAGAGCAATCTTGTGGTATTATGTCAGTTTTACCAGTCAGAAGATCCTCCAGACATCATTTTTTCAATGCCTAACAAAATAGAATGATTCAAATGATTGCATGAGGTGGAGTTATTTGTTAGAAAAAGGCATTTATAGTGACCTAAAAATCTGAATTAAATTGGAAAATCCACAGTGTATTAGAATTGAGAGACTATATATCAACTGTTTATTTCCACTTTATCTTATATCCCAAATGTTTTGCAATGGCTTAGAGAAATATAAATACTTTAATAGAGAAATCGAAGCAAGACAGGCTTGGTGGCTCAGCCTGTAATCCCGCGCTTTGGGAGGCTGAGGTGACTGGATTGCCTGAGCCTGCGGGTTCGAGACCCACCTGGGCAACTTGGCGAGACCTCATCTCTACAATAAATCAAAAAATTAGCTGGGCATGGTGGCGTGTGCCTGTAGTTCCAGCTACACGGAAGGCTGAGGCGGAAGGATCGCTGGAGCCCAGCGGGTCCAGGTTACGGTGGCCGGGAGTAGCCACTGCACACCAGTCTGGGCAACAGAGTGAGACTCAAACTCAAAAAAATAATAATAATAAAAATAAATAAATAAATAAAAGATAAAAAATAAAAAAAATAAAAGTAAAGAGTAAAAGAAGGTCTACATGGATGGTAGAGGAGAATAAATCATGTATATCTAGACAATAAAACTAGCCAAACTTTCTCAATACAGTTTATTTAAACATTTAGTTAATTCAAAATTTTATTGTTCATACTTTCAGGGGAAAGAAAACCTAATGATTAGAATTTTATTTAGACTAAATAGACTCAAAAATGAACATATGAAGAATCAAGTATCAAAGTACATAATTGAAGGATAGAAGTTCAGGATAGTAAATAATGAAGGGAAAAGAGAAGAGGAAATAAATTTATTAAGCACATTTGATGCAGGAACTATTATAGCATTGTTCTCACCCTTTTTCTATGCCTTTGATTCATACTCTATATTTCTGTCCATGGCTATATGACAGTGGAATAAGTGCGAATAATTTTTATCCTCTAAATTATCTATCATATGCTTATATTCAATTTACTAAATTCATAGTTAAGTTCATATTATTTTCCCATTTTTATAAAATATTACATTTGAAAGAGTTCATAGTAACATTGTCATTTTATGTTTGAAAAATCAGAATCTCAATGATTAACATGTAGATAATAGAAGAATGATTACTAAAGCCTGGGAAGGATGAGGAAGAGGAAGGGAATAAAGAGAGGCTGTTTAAAAAACACAACAGTACAGCTATATAGAAAGAAGTTCTAGAGCTCTATAGCACTGTAAGATTACTATTGTAAACAATAACTCCTTGTATTGTTAAATAGCTAGAAAAGAGGATTTTGATTATTACTTTTGCAACAAATGATAAATGTTTGAGATGATGGACATGCTACTTATCCTGATTTGAGAGTTACGCATTGTATAGGGGGCACCCAAAACACCCCAGAATTTATTTATTAAAAAATCGTGAATCTATTCTTACATGTTTAAATTTCAGTCACCTTCAAAGTACTCTCCATTTGATCTAATACATCTATCAAGATGTTTTTCCCATTGCCAAAACACTTTTTGAATGCATCAATTTTGATACCCTTTAGTTCTTCTGTTATTTTTCGTGTCACCTCTTTGACATCAACAAAACATTTCTTTTTGAGAACTTTTTTCATTCAGAGAAACAAACCAACAAAAAATGTTGCTCAGGGTGAGATCCGGTAAATACGGTAGGGCACGAGGTTCATGCCTTTTTTGTCTACGGTGTGGACAGGTGTGCTCCTAAATAATCCTTCATGAAATGGACAAACGTGTTGAAGGACTCTCCAAAAAAATTCGCTGAAGTCTAAAAGCCTCTCACAACAACACTAACTGATACATTGATGCCGATGGGTTTCTAGAACACTTACCTTGCTTGGGAAACCAGTACAGCAAGGAGCCTGCCTTCCAAAAAATAATTCTGGCTTGTTGGGGGAAGGGGCACCCCTTATATATATGTATCAAAATATCACACTTTACCTTTTAAATATGTATAATTATCACGTGCCTATTAAAATAGATGTATTTTTTAAACAAAATTTTTTAAGAAATTCAATTATTAGAATTAATATGCGGCAAAGTCTTGTGGCTTATTAATGTCAAGCTTACCAAAGCTAAAATTTCATTCTTAGAATTAAACTCGGCATAAAAATATTACATTTTAATTATTCTGGTTTTGTAAAAAAAAAAAATTTACATTGTGATTTTTTTTCTGGAGGGATTTTTACTTGAAATTCAAACATATTCATGGACTACTGTGCACCATGTTGAGCATAATTTGAAAAAATAGGAAAATTAGTCTAAGAATATAAAGAAAACTGATAGAAAAGAAGATCAAGAGTAAAGAACTTTTCAACAAAACTTAAGAATGATAAGGGAAACTAGAAAAAAAATAAACTAATAACTTTATACCTGGTTTCTCATTTATGTTATAAAAGAGATTATTGAAATGCAGGTAAGTCAATTTGTCATACATGCTTTGATATGACATCATGAACAAGATGAAAGCTATCATTGTTTATCAAGGAAAAATGCCAGCACTGCTATGAGCAGATTAGAGCGCGTTTATTCATCATTTTTCCAACTAAAAAGCCTATACAACTCATAGACCACAGCTAACAAGATATATTGGATTTTGAATTCAGAAGCAGTCGCAGTACCCAAATGCCTCTTACTAAGCAGTACAGTAATCACAACAAAGTAAAACAAATTTACAAGAAAATTATTGAAGCTGTAATATGTCTTACAAAAATGTCTATCAAGGAGAAGATAACAGTAAATTATACAATATCTACTAAAACCATTATAAGATAAAAATATTGTCTTGTTAAATTTTAAGTCTACATGATGTTTTGATATATTGTATACACAATTAAATGATTGTTAGAGGTAAGAAAGTTAATATAAACATTATCTCACATAGTTACCTTTTTTAGTAGTAAGCATTCCTAAAATTCACTGTCTTAGAAAAGTTTCAGTATACAATACAAGGCAATATTATTAACTACGGTCCTCAAGTTGCACCTTAGGTCTCTAGATTTATTTATCCTGCATAACTGTTACGTTGTACCCTATGACCTACGACTTCCCATTCTCACTTCCAGTCCCCCACCTCTACCTCTGCTAAACACTATTCTATTCTCTGTTTCTACATATCCAGCTTTCCTTTTAGATTCCACATGTAAGAGAAATCATGAAGGGTGTTGCTTTCTATATCTGGCTTATTTCACTTAATAAAATGTCCCCTGTTTTTTCCATGCTGTCACAAATGGCAAGATCTTTTACTTAAAGCTGAATTTTATATATGTATGGATATGTGTGGATATATATATATCTACTTTACCTTTTAAATATGTATAATCATCATGTGTCAATTTAAAATAGATGCATTTTTTAAATAAAATTTAAAAATTTTTAAAGAATTCCAGTTATTAGAATTAGTATATCGCAAAGTCTTGTGGCTTATTAATGCCAAGTTTGCCAAAGCTGAAATCTCAGTCTTAGAATTAAACTCAGAACAAAAATATTAAATTTTAATTCTTCTGGCTTTTGTTAAAAAAAATTACACTGTGATTTTTTTTTCTGGCAGAATTTTTACTTGAAATTCAAGTAAAAAAATATATACATATATATATATATCCACACACATGCATACACATATGTATTCATATATATGTAAGGGTGCTGAAAAATGCATACACATATTAAAGGATGTTATGTATGTATTACTTTTTGAAGTTTAATTAAATTACAGTAGGAATGTTTAGTATGATGTTCACACAACCATGCTGCAGCTATTACTGTCCTGCCTGTCGCCTGATGACACTAGCATTCATTTGATTAAAGCCATCTTTTGAGCAAATATCATACTTAAAAAGTATACATTTTTAGCACCCCTTGTATAAGTATATATATGTGCATATATGTAAATATGTGTATATATGTACTATCCATAATTGGTATATTTTATGGGCTGTGTTTATATTTTAACTTTGTAAAGCAAGTACATTTTTTTCAGAATTTCATAGCTAGCATGGAACCTATGCTTTTCTCTTCCCACTTGATCTCCTCGTCATAATAAACTTGAACACCAAGAGCATCTTGAATGAGAACTCATTACTATTCTCCCATTTTTGAATGAGATGTTAAGGGTATATGTCGGAGTCCAGCTCCACAGGATTCAGGAACCCAGGAAGGATGTGTGGATAAGGCGAGGAATGAGTCGGACCAGAGTTTTGTCTCACACTCTGGCACTGAAACATAGCAGTGCTGATTTATTTATATCATAATTTTTGGCACACACTTAGCAGAAGGTAAACAGTAAAAGAGATGATTAACATGTGAAAATGATTACATGATGTACTAATGGTTTTGCAATTCTTATAATTTTTGCACTAAATTATGGTTTAATAATGTCTACATATAATTCTTTAAAAAAGCTAGCTGTTCTTGGAAGTAGTAACTTATTAAAAGGGCAGGGTTAACATTAGCCAAAGAGTTAGCAAGTGGAAAGTAAAACTTATACTCTATAAAGGTAAATAGTCTATATAGATATAAAGGTGCTAGGCATATAACCTTTATGTAGTTTCAATTTAAAGGTCACTGTCTGCGATGAGGCAGTGTTTA
>CAUYQG010229560.1:0-10931 GCA_963574415.1 Tarsius wallacei
AGCTGTGATTGTGCCTCTGCACTCCAGGCTGGGCGACAGAGTGAGACCTCGACTCAAAAAAAAAAAGGCAAAGAAAAAGAAAATAAATGTATCCAGGGACCATCTCAGGAGGCTGGACAGCCAGGAGGTAACCTCAGAGCTCAGATCTCTGCGGAGGGAGAGGTGTTCTTTGATGGGTTGAGGCCTTTCTCCTTTTGAAAAGATGGATTACAGTCTTTGGCAGATAATGTCAACAAAGCCCCTGAGATGATTTGAATAAGAGTCGGAAGCCAAATGTTTTCAGAATAGCAATGAGCTGTCAGGTGTTTTACTTTAGTTTTTTTTTTTTTTCTTTAATGAGGAAATGGGAGGACAAGAGACCTCCGAGGCCAAGCAGTTTATTGTCAGGATGTCACAGGTCACCTTGGCCTGGTGCTGATTACCCTCTATTATTTATCAGGGCAAACAATTCTGGTGACCGCTGCTTTCATAAATGGCCGAACTCATGTGGGGTCATGGTGTTATTAAGTCTTGAAGCCAGAAGCCCAGATCAGTGGATGTTTATCAAATAAATATCGTGTGCTCAGCCCTCAGCTAGGGGTGGGAAAAACAACAAAATGGCACCCTAAGAGAAACAAATACACACAGGAGCACTCAGCACAGGGAGCAGTGAGGATGCAAGCTTCGGGGTCAAATCCCGGATGATTTGGGGCATGCGTACTATCTGAACCTCGGTATCTTCATCTGCCTAATCAGGTGGACATTTATCTCCTGGAGTTGTGTTTAGGGGTGATGGAGTCAGTCTCTACACACAGCAAGAACCCAATCAATCCTGCTGACGGCAGTTAGAGGGTGCATGATCTTGACTGTGAATTCTAGAGGAATTCAGAGGAAAGAGAGAACATTTGGGACCGGATAAGGGAGGCAAATGTTTATGGGTCAGTTTGACCTAAAGGAAATATAAACTTGGTGGAGGGAAGATGGATGAAGAATCATCAGCAGGACATAGACATGGTGGGTGGTAGGGAGGCGGGGAGCTGAGAGGACCAGAGGAAAGGGCTCCCATTTGGGGGGTGTAGAATGAATGAGCGACCCTTCCATGGGAGACCTTGAATGTCAAGCGATAGGGTCCCACCCTAATCTAGTTGATAATGAGGGACCATCGTGATTTCTTAGTAGGAAAGCGTTGGAGTGAGAGCCATGGGTTGGAAAGATTTACCTGGTGTCGGGGAACAGAGAGGTTCATTGGAGAAACGCAGGTAGGGAGATGGGGTCCCAGGCTGGGCACCAGTCTAGGTGGATGAGGGCTCAGTGGTGGTGGCCATGGAATGGGTAGATGGAATAAAGCCGGTGTTTGTGTCCACACTCGGCAGACGTGATGCCTCCACGGACACCCAGCAGGAAGGAGAAGAAGGAAAGAGGAACTGGCTTTATGGAGCATCTTGTCCACGCCGGGCACTAGGCAAGATGCTTTCTCCACCTTCCTTGTTTATGTGACTCCAAGCAGAGATCCTAATCCCAGGATAGCCAGAGAACGGCAGCTACTGGGAGAAGGTGTGATGCCCAGTTTTCTGCCTGGTGGAGCCAAGGCCAGAGGTTTGATGCTGCATGTAGTGAAAGTGAGGTGATTTCAGAGCAGACAAGGTCCTCCAATTTTGCAAGCATCCTGCCAGAAGCCACAAGCCCTGATTTGGGGTTCTGAGGGACAGATGTCGTTGTGAATGTCACGGGTTTGGGGAAGCCACTCTGTGGTAACACTCGAGGAACACTGGAGGGAGGCAGTGCTGGGAGAACAGAGCAGAGGGCTGAGACTCTTCCCTTGGGAGCACAAGGAGAGAATCGAGAGAGGGAATGAGCCAGCAAGAAGTCAAAGGAGAAGTGATGTCCGGTGCAAAGAGATTGGCAGCTGAGCATCCAGGGAGCTCGAGGAAGACAACAGGCTAAGACAACCCATTGGATTTACGACACATGGAATCAGTGACGAGAAAAACATCAGGGGAGAAGCTCACAGTGGCTCACACCTGTCATCCCAGCACTTTGGGAGGCAGAGGCAAGGGAACTACCTGAGCTCAGGGGTTCGAGACCAACCTGAGCAACAGGGCAAGACCTTGTCTCTACAATAAATCAAAAAATCAACCAGGCGTGGTGGCGCACTCCTGTGGTTCCAGCTACTTGGAAGGCTGAGGCGGAAGGATTGCCAGAGCCCAGCAGGTCGAGGTTGCGGTGGCCTTGAGCATGCCACTGCACTCCAGCCTGGGCGACAGAGGGAGACTCCCACTCAAAAAAACAAAACAAAACAAAAAGGTCAGGGGAGGATCAGAGAGAGAAGCCAGATGGTAGGCTCCCGTGAGACAAGGGGTGTGAACAACGTCACATGCACTAGGAGCAGAGTCATGGAGGGAGGGGAACAGTCTGTGGTGATTTTAGAAATAAAATGAGTTCCAAAAGGGGGCTATAATGGCACGAAAAAAGTGACAGAACCCAGTGGTGCTGGCGAGGTTCCCATGAGTAAGATGATGCAATAGGAAATTCTCATGTCAGATGCACTTGACGCAGAAGTTTGGGTGTATGTCAAAATGAGGTTGAAAGAGTGAAACAAGTCAACCCCAGCAGGCTGAGACTTGATTTGCACCCAGACTGGGGTGGTTTAGCAGAAAGATGACACAGCCTTTCGTGAACTCAGCATAACCGTCCTGGGAACTCAGTTACGACTGTGGTTTCTTCCAGGGCTGATTGATGGGAGTTCAAAGACCACGTGATGTTTACCAAGTTCAGCTCTGCCTCCTGTTACCTGGGACACATCATTCCACCTCTGTCTGCCTCTGTCCTCTCATCTGTAGAGTGGGGATAATAAAACGGCCAACTCTGTAGGATTCTTGTGAGAATTGAATGAAATAACACACGCAGGCTGGGCGTGGTGGCTCATGCCTGTAATCCCAACACCAAAATGAGACCGAAGCAGGAAAATTGCTTGAGCCCAAGAGTTCGAGACCAGCCCAGGCGACATAGCGAGACCTCATCTCTACAAAAAATCAAAAAGTTAGTCAGGTGTGGTGGCACGCACCCTTAGTCTCAGCTACTTGGGAGACTGAGGTGGGGCATCACCGCCAGACTGGGCTACAGAGTGAGACCCCGACTCCAAAAAAATCACAAATGCAAAGCATTTAGCTAATGCAGGGCCAGGGTCTGGCACTCGCTCAGGGATATATTCTCTGGTCACACTGGCACAGAAAAATACTGCCGTAGTTCCTACCAACAAATTAGCAGAATTTATTTCACACGAGAGACACAAGTTTTGCAACTATAAGCACCTTGCTATTATGCCAGTGTCTTCTTCCCTATCAAATGTCATTCCAAGTGCTGATGGCTTTGAGAAATGCACTGGAGTGGTCGAGGTTTTTTTCCAAGTGTCTGGTCGCATGCACTTGGGAGCTCCCCAGGGACCCCTGGAGTGTGCAACAGTACGATCTGGCCAAGCTCACGTTGCCCTTGAATGTGAAAGCCCATCTGTTTGGGGAGAAACAGAGACGCCTGAATAACGACCCCCTCCCTTTTCAACGGAAAAACGTTGCTTGTTTTTTTAACTGAGAGAGTACAAGTGTTCCGTGTGTAGGAAATAAATGAAATTGTTGCCTGTTTCCTTCTGAAATTAATCTATGTTTCTTTGCCTCTTTAAACAGTATTGCAGGGATGTGTGGACATTCTGTCTCTGGCATCTGTAGGTGAACTATTAAGGTAAATGTTGGAGTTTCAATGTAATTTCAAAAGGGAGCGGCACTTTTCAAAAGCAAGGGCATACCCTGTTGCCATTCCTCTGAAGGAGTAAATCAGTGGATGTTCTCAGGATCATTTAGGACTGGGGTCTTCCTTTTTTGTCTCCTTTTTCGCTTTCCCAGATTGTAACTAACTCCACATTCCCGCTCCCTGGTGTCTCTGCTTCCCTGATTTGTGCTGATGTTTCTTTATCATGGCCGTAATACTGCAGTGGGCCTCCAAAGTTGCTGCATTAAGGGCATAACAGGCCAGGCACGGTGGCTCATGCCTGTAATCTCAACACTTTGGGAGGCCGAGATGAAAGGATTGCTTCAGCCCAGGAGTTCGAGACCAGCCTCTGCAACGTAGCGAAATGTTGTCTCCACAAAAAACAAATTTAAAAAATTGGCTGGGCATGGTGGTGCACACCTGCAGTCCTAGCTACTCAAAGGGTTGAGGCAGAAGGATCACCTGAGCCCAGGAGGTCAAGGGTGTGGTGAATCATGATTGTGCCACTGCACTCCAGCTTGGGTGACAGAGTGAGACACTGACTCAAAAAAAAATTCTTTATATATATAAAGTATTCTGCTTGGTTCAGGGGTTAGAGAAGTAAAATCAACACCAGATAACAGAAAAGTCAGACTGAAATTTCAATTAAACATAAAATGTTCAGGGGATCAGATATAACATATTAGTGTCAATCAGCCTGTATCAGTCAGGATAGGCAAGCAGCTATAACAAATATCCCCTAGAGTCAGTGGCTTCTTATAGTAGAAACGTATTTCCTGCCCATGCAGTGACTCCTCGAATGCACTTGGTGAGTGGCCTCCATGTGGTGATTCAGGGACCCAGGCTTCCCTAGGACTTTGGGTCTTCTGCACCCAGGAAGCACCCCAGGGAAGAGGCCGAGTGAAACGTCATGCAAGATGATTTTATGGGCCGTGCCTACACATGTTCTGTGTCCCCTCTGCCCACATTTCAGAAGTCAGTCACATGGCAGAAGCTAGGAAGGTTGACCAAGCACAGAAAGGGAAATGGGTTTGGTGGAGGACTAGTCTGTCTTTGCTACGTTGCCTAAAAAATAAAGCGTCAAGGAAGCAACCCCTGAGTGCCCCCAGGAATGTTTGCTGGTGGTGTGAAAGCCCTTGTATCTCAGGGAATTCTCCCTCTCTCCCTCTTGTTCCTCTTTCCATCCCTCTCTGCCCAGCCCAGCCTGTGGAATCCGCCTCCCCACGGGCTCTGGAGTGGGCCACTGTCAAAGCCTGCCTTCCTCTTGGCTTACAAAGATGCGTGGGGCCTGTGTCCTTCCCTCCATCTCAGCTTTTCAGATTCCTCGGCCCTTTTCGGTGCTGGGCTCTAATCCCAGCTTTTCCAGAAGGCTCCCAGATCTCAGCAGCCCACAGCTCCCCTCTGTGACAATGTCTACACCTCCCAGGGCCCTACTAGTCATCACCTCCTTGTCAGGTTCTGCAGAACCTCTTTCAAACAGGTTTTATGCTGTTAGAGAGGACAGCACCTGTCCTCGACTAGGCCCACGATATGTCATTGCTGGGGGAGAGGGTGAGAGAACTTGGCACACCAGCCCAAAGCTCTGGTCCTTTCCCAGCCAGGTACTTGCCTCATCCACAACCCAAAGACAATGATACCTGCCCCAAATTTCCTCCCAGAGAGCTTGAGATGCGAATGAGGTCATTGGTGCTCTCCAGAGGGAGGGCAAGGCAAGATGAGTCCCCCAGGAGTGATGCACAGGGTGTCCTGGGGTGTTTGTGCCCAGGTGCAAAGCAGCCCCCGCCAGGGATGAACGAAACCCTGCAGGACCGAGCGGTGAAGGTGCGGCTGCCCGTGGAGCTTCCTGGACACTGAAGACATTTTCCTGGAATGAGAAAGAAGGAGGAAGTCAGGAATAAAGGGTCCTGGCTTTTGGCTTTGAAGTTAGCTAAAGAATGCCTTAGCGGAAAGACAAGACTGGCTGAAGTCACTCTGTGGTGGCAATTCAAGCTCTGTTTATATGGTGTGTGGCTGCCCTAAAGGTAAGAACCGCAGTACTGCTCAGAACCTTTTTTTTTTAAAGTGGTACGGCAGGTACTCAATTTTTTAATTTTATCTTATTTTTATTTTTTTGATCTTATTTTTATTGTATTTTATTTTATTTTACCTTATTTTATTTTATCTTATTTTTAAAATTTTTTCCTAGTTTTATTTATCTTATCATTTTAAATTTTATTTTATCCTATTTTTACTTTATTTTATTTTGTCCTATTTTCATTTATTTTATCTGATTTTATTTTATCTGATTTTTATCTTATTTTACTTGATCTTATTTTTATTGTATTTTATTTTACCCTGTTTTATTTTATCTTATTTTTAAAATTTTTATCCTAGTTTTATTTTATCTTATCATTTTTATTTTATTTTACCTTATTTTCATTTTATTATATCTTATTTTTATCTTATTTTATTTGATCTTATTTTTATTTTATTTTATTTTACACGATTTTATTTTATCCTACTTTTAAAATTTTATCCTAGTTTTATTTTATTTTATCCTTTTTTTATTTTATCTTAGTTTTATTTTATTTTATTCTTTTTTATTTTATCTTATTTTCATTTTATCTTATTTTTATCTTATTTGATCTTATTTTTATCTTATTTTATTTGATCTCATTTTTATCTTATTTTACTTGATCTTATTTTTATTTTATTTTACCCTATTTTATTTTATCCTATTTTTGAAATATTATCCTAGTTTTATTTTACTTTATCCTTTTTAATTTTATTTTATCCTATTTTCATTTTATTTGATCTTATTTTTATCTTATTTTACTTGATCTTATTTTTATTTTATTTTATTTTATTTTAGAGCTGTGGGGTGCATATGAGGATTGGCTGTAAGTAAGTTTCATGCAGGTGAGGCTTGGCTTCTAGCGGGCCTTCTCCCCTGTCGCGGACTCGGCGCCCAGTGTGTGGCTGTGTGCCCCGCGTCTCCCCTCCCTCCTCCCTCCCCCCTTCAGCAGTGTCCCGCACCTGTTGTTCCTGCCTCTGCATTCATGTGACCAGTGATCAGGGCCCGCTTGTGAGTGGGAACTTGCAGGACTCAGTTCTTTGTTTCTGCAATGGTGCACTTAGAATGGTGTCTCAGCTGCATCCATGTTGCTGCAGTGGACATGCTGCTGCTCTTTATGGCTGCACGTGGTGCGTGTCCACAATGGAGTATTACTGCCCAGGACAGGAATAAACCTGTTCGCCTGCCTCCTCTCGGGGACTCTGGGTGCTCTCCTGGAATGTGGCTCGAGCTAGCTGGGAGGGGACCCAAGGACCCGGGGCACCCCGTGCTGACAGGTGCTCTAGGATTCAGGCCACCCTCAGTTTTAGCTCCCCCAGGACTAAACCTGGGAGCAAACACACACTGCCTCCTGGAGGTGCCGGGAGGATCTGGTTGTTAGGCCAGTGCAGCACATTAAATGCAAACACTGATTCGCCCTCAGCAGCTGTTGATCCAGAGTTTTCTGCATGGCGGTGTCTTGGTTGACAGACTATTGGTGCTGGGGACAGTTAAGAGCACCTCTTTGTGGACCATCTCATTTCTGTTTAAAGGAAAGGAGTGGATCCCTTTGGAGAACAGAGGAATGAAATCCAAGTGCCTCCCGTCCTTCATTTATTTTTATTTTTTGAATTGGGATCTCACTGTGTTGCCCTGGCTGGAGGGCAGTAATACGATCATAGCTCACAGTGACCTCGAACTCCTGAGCTTAGGCAATTCTTCCACCTCAGCCTGCCCAGTAACTGGGACTACAGGCATGCACCACCAAGCCTGGCTAATTTTATTTTTTTGTAGAGACGAGGTTTCACTATGTTGCCAAGTTGGTCTTGAACTCCTGGGTTCAAGCGATCTTCCCACCTTGGCCTCCCAAAGTGCTTGGATTACAGGCTTAAGCCACGGCACCTGACCACTTCTTGTTCTTTGATACCATCTGGAAGATGGCAGGAAGTAAGGGGTGGGATGGGCTCCCCCTTCGATCCCCTCACATTTGCTCTGGACATGACTGGTGTGTGGTTTTACAGGCTGGGGCGTCCATGGGGACGTTCACAGATGCCTGGACATGGGTGTGAGATCCCCACGGCAAGTATTCACACACCAGGGTATGCAGCAGCTCACTTGACTTCCCCTCAGGTGGGAGGGACACCCACGCCAGGTTGTTGGCCTGGGGCCATTCATTTCAGCAGGTCATTGTTGGTGACTGCACCCACCCGAGGAGAGAGCTGCCTTGGCCAGAGAGTAGGAGGGCCAACTACAAGCTGGAGACCATGGGTGTGGAGGCCAGTCACACCTCAGGGACCATGGGCGCCGATGCCAGTCACACCCCAGGGACTGTGGGCACCAAGGCCAGTCACACTCCAGGCACAGTGGGCCCCAAGGCCAGACCGACTTCTCATGGAATCTTCCAGGTTCTCTCGTCTTCAGGGTGCCTAAGTTCAAGCAGATACCCATGGGTGGGTCACACAGAAATGCTGCATGAAACTCACACACACTCACCCAGCACAACCACAGCCACTCGCCCATGGACAGGCACAGACACCCCAAAAATCCCCAAGGCCAAATGCACAGACCCCAATAAATGTTCCAGGGGTGCTCCCACAAATACCCACATATCTGCTCCATGGAAACCCTCACATTCACCCCATGAACACCCTACAGGTCCTATAATGACCTCACAAACAACCTGCACACCACACACACCATGCAGGCACCCACAAGGTCCCCTCAGACACCCACACAGACACTTTCAGAGATGCCCCCCGAAACATACCCCGAAACATCTCACAACACCCCAGCGCACTGGCAGACACCCCGCATGTGTATCCCTCGTGTCACCAGCCCACTTGCATCCCCTAATGTCACCCCACAAAAAACCCAACACATAGCAGACTCATCCTCGAAGACCCCTGATGCTTCCTGACACTCACAGAAGTGTGACCACACCTCACACCCCTCACAATGTCAGATACCCTGGCAAACACACATATAGTCTCTCACACAAAGCCTCTGTGCACACACACGTTCCCGTGAGTGCACACACACCCATAGTCAACCACACACACATACACAGTAAACCATTACACATTCCCTTGTGTACACACACACACAGTCACCCACACCGACATCCTGTGCACATAGCCACACACACACTCTGTGCACACACAGTCACCCACAAAGATGCTCAGTGCACACTCAGTCACCCACACAGACCCTCTGTGCACACACACAGACTTCCACACGGACCCCCTGTGCACACATACAGTCACCCATCCAGACCCCCTGTGCACACAAAGTCACCCACACAGATTCCCCTGTGCACGCACACAGTCACCCACACAGATCCTCTGTGCACACACAGGCGTAGATACAACTCAGACATACCAGAAGCCCTGCCGTCACCTGGGGTACTTCTTCCGTGCAGACACGCCCCTGAAGCGAAACACTGTCTGTACAGACCCCCCAAAGCCCTCCCTCCGACACAGATAAGCACAGCCCAACACTCACTGGTCTGCCAACCCAGAAGAAGACGCCGACGCTGAGACAGCCTGCTCCATGCCACGACTCCTTCTTTCAGACTGTCTCCTGACTCTAATCTGGAAAACAAGACAAGTCTTTTATTGCCAACACCTGGGATCGTGGGACAAGAGTCTGGTCACAAGGAGATGGAACAGAAGGCGCTCCAGTGAGACCCAGTGATGATCCCACCATGGCTCTAGTGGGTCCCCGAGTCCAGAGTAGGGACAGACGTCTCCTTGCTTGATTGAGAAGAATCAGCGCCGCTCAAAGAAGGAAATGCGGTTTCTGGGGATTGCTGGGTCCACATGTTCCCCACCAGCCTTGTCACGAAACAGTTTGTGGTGACCCCTATGAGGCAGGAGGTCCTCATCCTGCTGATGGACAGAGCCTGGGGTCTGGGCAGCTCTGCAACTGGTTTCTCTTACAACCCCAAAGTTTTTTTTTTTAAAGATGCAATACCTCCACTTAGAAAATATGTTCTGCCAGGCTCGGTGGCTCAGCCTATAATCCCGCGCCTTTGGGAGGCTGAGGTGAGTGGATTGCCTGAGCCAGCGAGTTCGAGATCCACCCGGGCAACTTGGCAAGACCTCGTCTCTACACTACATCAAAGATTAGCCGGGCATTGTAGCACGCACCTGTTGTTCCAGCTACTTGGAAGGGTGAGGAGGAAGGATCACCGGAGCCCAGCAGGTCGAGGCTGCGGTGGCCGGGAGCGGCCATGGCACTCCAGTCTGGGCGACAGAGTGACTCCAACTCAAAAAAAAAATTGTAATACTCAATTTATACCATTTGACTTCTGCAATTGCAAGAGGTGCTCAAAGTGGTTACCATCAGTATCCAGACACTTCTGGAAAGTACTTTGAAAAGTAATTTGGCCAGGCATGGTGGCTCACACCTGTAAACCCAGCACTTTGGGAGGCCGAGGCAAGAGGATTGCCTGAGCCCATGGGTTCAAGACCAGCCTGGGCAACTTGGCAAGACCTTATCTCTACAATAAATCAACAAATTAGCTGGGCGTGGTGGTATGCACCTGTAGTTGCAGCTACTTGGAAGGCTGAGGTGGAAGGATCACCTGAGTCTACCAGGTCAAGGCTGCAGTGGCCATGAGTGTGCTACTGCACTCCAGCCTGGGTGACAGTGAGTCTCCTACTCAAAAAAAAAAAAAGAAGAAGAGGAAGAAGAAGAAGAAAGAAAAGTAATACATAGATAACATCTCTTAAAATGTGTATAGAATTTTTTGGCACCCCAGTATTATACAGAAAATCAAATATCCGTGTGTTATAGGTGGAAAAGAGGCCACTTTGGCTATATTAGAACAATCATTTAGAAAGTTTTTATCCAGTCTACTTTCAATGGAGAAAATGTGGTACATATACACAATGGAGTATTATGCAGCCATAAAGAAGGACAAAACCATGGACTTCTCAGCAAATTGGACAGACTTGGAGACAATCATTCTTAATGACCTATCACAGAAACAAAGAACCGAATACCACACATTCTCACTGATAAGTGGGACCTGAACAGTAATCACAATAGCACAAGGAAGGGATCGGCAGTCGCGGGACACCGCCAGGGGTCAGGGGACATGTAACATCACTAAGGATACCTGATCCTAAACCAGGGGAAGTGAGGACCAGTGGGA